>CAJNDS010002776.1:164365-281983 GCA_905221605.1 Symbiodinium natans | reverse complement strand
CTTAAACTACTACTACTACTACTACTACTACTACTACTACTACTACTACTACTACTACTACTACTACTACTACTACTACTACTACTACTACTACACTACTACTACTACTACTACTACTACTACTACTACTACTACTACTACTACTACTACTACTACTACTGCTACTACTACTACTACTACAACACTACTACTACTACTACTACTACTACAACACTACTACTACTACTACTACTACTACTACTACTACTACTACTACTACTACTACTACTACTACTACTACTACTACTACTACTACTACTACTACTACTACTACTACTACTACTACTACTACTACTACTACTACTACTACTACTACTACTACTACTACTACTACTACTACTACTACTACTGCTACTGCTACTGCTACTGCTACTGCTACTGCTACTGCTACTGCTACTGCTACTACTACTACTGCTTACAAGAAGGGTTCAATCCAGGTTAAACTTTCCTGAAGCCCCCTTTGACGCCCCCTCTCCAACCCCTGGAAACCAGGAGGGTGGATAAACCAGTTCTGTACTTTTCTGACGTGCAATTGGGGGGGGGGGGGCTGCGCCCCCCCCAACCCCCCCGCTCTCTACTTCTAGAAACAAAATCACTCTCGTCTCTACTCCTTTGATCTTCGAATAATGAAATACAAAAAACAAAAGAAGATTCGAAGGGGGGTAGAATTTAGAATAAATTCCCTTCTCCCTTCTCCTCTGCGTTTTCGAGGAATGAAATACGAAAAACAAAAGAAGATTCGAGGGGGAAGGCTTGGAAGTGCAATTGGGGGGGGGCTGCGCCCCTCCCAACCCCCCCGCTCTTTACTTCTAGAAACAAAAACACTCTCGTCTCTACTCCTCTGATCTTCGAATAATGAAATACAAAAAACAAAAGAAGATTCGAAGGGGGGTAGAATTTAGAATAAATTCCCTTCTCCCTTCTCCTCTGCGTTTTCGAGGAATGAAATACGAAAAACAAAAGAAGATTCGAGGGGGAAGGCTTGGAAGTGCAATTGGGGGGGGGCTGCGCCCCTCCCAACCCCCCCGCTCTCTACTTCTAGAAACAAAAACACTCTCGTCTCTACTCCTCTGATCTTCGAATAATGAAATACAAAAAACAAAAGAAGATTCGAGGGGGGTAGAATTTACAATAAAATCCCTTCTCCCTTCTCCTCTGAGTTTTCGAAGAATGAAATACGAAAAACAAAAGAAGATTCGAGGGGGGGTGGAATTTAGAATAAATTCCCTTCTCTCTCCTCCTCTGATTTCTCGAATAATGAAACACATAAAGCAAAAAAAAGATTCGAGGGGGGTGGAATTTAGAATACATTCCCTTCTCTCTTCTCCCTTCCTCCCACTCCGCATTCTCGCTTCTCCCTTCCTCCCACTCCCTCGTCTGTGATTTAAAATAAAGTCTACTTCTATAAACAAAAACCGTCTCGTCACTACTCCTCTGATTTTTGCTGAATGCAGCGCTTCATGCTTATCCGCCCTGTCTCTGTTTGACTGCCCCCCCCGGCGGGGCGCCCGGTCTGGGCTCTGGCTCGGCTCTTTCCTTGAGGCCGCGTGGTAGACACAGCCCGCTGTGGGTGCCAAACGGAGCTATTGTTCGGTGGAACTCTGTCGGCATTGGTAGCGCATACTAGTACAAATTCTTCTAGAACCGGCGTCGCCTGATATAGTAATTCAAGTGGGGGGGGGGGAACAACAACAACCCCCGGGGGGTGGGTTGTTCTCTTTCAACAATCCAGGTGGTGGGGGGGGGGGAACACATAACAACCCCCCCCCCCCCATCTCCCGTTAAAATCTTCTACTTCGGAGGGGGGGAGGGGGGGGGGGTGTGTTCAACAACAAGTGGGTGGTGGGGGGGGGAACAATCACCCCCACCCCCACTCCGTCCCGCGATCTTCGAACCTCAGGGGGGGGGGGGGTTTGTTGTTCAACAACACGAAGTGGGGGGGGGGGTTTTGTTTGTTCAACACAAGGGGGGGGGGGAACAAACAACACAACACCCCCCCCACCCCGCTATTGATGCGGTAATGGTCAGCTGAGAAGCCACATCCATGGGCCGTGGACCATGAGCCAATGGGGCCAGTAGCCCATGGGTCCAGTGGGGGGAGGGTGCGTGGGGGTGGGGGTGGGGCGGTTGGGGGTGGGGGTGGGGGTTGGGGGTGGGGGTGGAGCCAGCTGGAAGTGTGGAAAGGGGTTGGGGGTGGGGGTGGGGGTGGGGGGTGGGGGGTGGGGGCGGGGGGGTGGAGCCATGGGGCCAGGAGCCATGGGTCCATGACAAGCATGGGCAGCGGGGCAGATTCATGCAGGGTGCAGCAGGGCCATAAATAGGAGGGATGAAGAATGGGACCAGGAGCCATGGGTCCATGAGAAGCATGGCGGGGTGCGTGGGGGGCTTGGGGGCAGGGTGCGTGAGGAAGGGGTAGGGAGCTGGGTCCATGAGGGGTAGGTCAAGGGGATGGAGAGTGGGAGCATGGGCCAAAGGGGAGTAGGCGGAGCTGGAAGGGCGGAGGGCGGAGCGGGCGGAGCGGGCGGAGGGCCCGGGCATGCACTGGGGCCATTAAGTCAGCTGAGAAGCCACATCCATGGGCCGTGGACCATGAGCCAGCGGGGGGGTGGGGGTGGGTTGGGGGTGGCAGGGTGCGTGCGGGGTGGGGGTGGGGGTTGGGGGTGGGGGTGGAGCAGGGGCCATTTTTTTGACCAGCATTGGCAGCCATGCAGGTCGAGGGATGAAGAATGGGACCAGGAGCCATGGGTCCATGACAAGCATGGCGGGGTGTGTGGGGGGCTTGGGCAAGGGGGGAGTATGCTAGGACCAGCATTGGCAGCCATGCAAAGGAGCCATGGGTCCATGAGAAGCATGGCGGGGTGCGTGGGGGGCTTGGGCAAGGGGAGAGCGGGAAGGGCGGATGGGCGGGGAACGGTGGTGCGTGGGTGGTGGGGGTAGAGCAAGCGGGCCAAGCGGGGGAGGTCGAGGGGATGGAGAGTGGGGGCTTGGGCCAGGGGAGAGAGCGGGAAGGGCGGATGGGCGGGGAACGGTGGTGCATGGGTGTGGGGGTAGAGCAAGCGGGCCAAGCGGGGGAGGTCGAGGGGATGGAGGTGGGAGCATGGGCCAAGGGGGGAGTGTGGGGGGTGTGGGGGTGGGGGTTGGGGGTGGGGGGTGGGGGGGGGGGTGGAGCCATGGGGCCCAGGAGCCATGGGTCCATGACAAGCATGGGCGGCGGGGCCAGGGTGCGTGCGGGGTTGGGGGTGAGGGCGGAGCAGGGGCCATAAATCGGAGGGATGAAGATTGGGACAAGAACGTGGGGGGCTTGGGCAAGGGGGGGAGTGGTGGCGGATGCGGGGGGGGGCAAGCGGGCGGGCATGCACTGGGGGCCGGTCGAGCTTGGGATGAAGAATGGGACCAGGAGCCATGGGTCCATGAGAAGCATGGCGGGGTGCGTGGGGGGCTTGGGCAAGGGAAGGAGTATGCGGAGCGGGAAGGGCGGATGGGCGGGGGGCGGGGTGCGTGGGTGGTGGGGGTAGGGCAAGCGGGCGGGCATGCACTGGGAGGAGCCATGGGTCCATGAGAAGCATGGCGGGGTGCGTGGGGGGCTTGGGCAAGGGAAGGAGCGGGGGGCGGGGTGCGTGGGTGGTGGGGGGTAGGGCAAGCGGGCGGGCATGCACTGGGGGCCGGTCGAGCTTTGGATGGGGTGGAGTAGGTGGTAGGGGCAATGGGTCTTCACTGACGCCGCCCCCCTAGGGGTCGGCGGATTCAGGAGACAAAAAAAATTCGATTGCCCCCCCACAATAAAGTAAAGTTTTTCGGGCATGGGTTTCGGAAGAGAGAAAAAAAGAGAACAAGATGATGACAGAAAAGAGCAAAAGAAGAGCAGCTTCAAGTCGGAGTTCTGAGCTGTCATCCATTGTCATCCCCAACCTGAGCTGAGTGAAGAGGAGAGGGAAGAGGAGCGAAGAGGAAATGAAGAGGAGCCGGTGGGGGGGGCCCGGGGCCGAAAATTAGTTTGGGGGGGTCCCTTTTTTTGGTGACACTATTGCGGGGGTGGATTTAGTTTGGGGGGGGGGGCCCCCCCACACTAATCAGGATACCACATTACAAGACGAGTCAGGGGGTGTATAGAAAACGTATTTGTCTTTTTCTATGATTCTATTTTTGTTAAATGAGTCTGGGGCTTAAAGCATCTTCTTTCTCCTCATCATCAAGGGGGGTGTCTGGCCGCAAGCAAGTCCGGCTTCACCAATGAGGAGGGAGGGTACTCATAACGCAACTATCACCACATTAGGACACTTAAAGGGCTTATAAGTGGGTCACAAGTACAGTTAGAATTGGTGAACCCTAAACCCTAAACCCTAAACCCTAAACCCTAGGTTAAGGAGCACCATGAACCTCCAAGTACACTTACTAGCGGCTCAATGGGCTGGGTCGTAGCATCCCCAAGGCTCCGCCCGACTCTCGCTGCGCCACCGCCCCCGTCTGAGCCACCGGCTTGCCTCGCCCGGCTCCTCAGGCTTCACAGGGGTTTAGGGGTTTTGGGGGTTTAGGGGTTTTAGGGGTTTTAGGGGTTTTAGGGGTTTAGGGGTTTTGGGGTTTTAGGGGTTCAGTGGTTTAGGGTTTAGGGTTTATCAAGAGCACTCTAATGGGGAAGTAAGAAATGGGGGCGTAAGCAATTGGAACCATTCGGGCCCATTTGGGTCCAAATGGGACGGCTTTGAAATGCTATTTTGGGTTCGGAATCCTGCGCTCGAAGTTCGGTTGTTGAATCTAGAATCTGTCGGGCTATGGAGTAGAGGCAGGCTTCCGGCGATGTGGACGCGGTAGTGAGCGTGACATTTCCAAAACAGTCCAAAAGCGCCCAAAATTGCCCAATTCGGCATTTTTGGCAAACGCCCCGGCCGTCAGGGATTTTTCCCACTCACTCACGGCTTGTCGTTACCGCTCTGTCAAGTTACAACCCGCCTCGTAGCAGCAGATCCCCTGTTTGTCTCAGCCTTATGTGATTTCAGGAGGCTTCAGCCCCCATTTCTTAACCCCACTCGCATTTCAATTTCCTTAAGCTTAGGGTTTGGGGTTCAGGGTTTCGCCCTTGGAAAAAGGGTTTAGGGCAGTCTCAGAGTCCATTGCTCAAAAGGGTTTAGGGCAGGCTGTGCAGCAGTCCTAGCCGTAAAAAGGGCCTATAAGAAGGCACGTCAGAGAGGCCTGGTGCAACAAAGGGGCCCATAAGGAGCGGAGCTTGGGTTAAACAAAACAAGAAGGTCTTTTCGTGTGTGGTTTAGGGGTTTGGGGGGTTTAGGGCCTTTATTGGGGTAAGGGTTTAGGTGCTCTCTGTGCTGATGCCCAGTGTCTGTAGACCAGGGGCTTGCTTTGTCGATTGTTTCTGACATCCCCTGATGCTTGCTGCCGCCATTTTTTCTGCTTCTTCTTCTTCTTCTTCTTCTTCTTCTTCTTCTTCTAGCCTTTCGGGCATAAGGAAAATATAGGCTCTGAGAGACTCTTCAGCATTCTTCAGCTCAATGTTGAAGGCCCAGCCTTCGACAGGTCTTGGTGCAGCCGGGCGCCCACTGCGTTTGGTTCTGGCTACAGTAAACTCCCAACAGTTGCAACATCATTCTCCTCAATTCCCAAGAGGGTTCCTAAAGGAAATCCCAGCACTAATCATCCTTTAACTGTGTTTGAAATTTACGGAGCTTGCCGTAAGGTGCCCAAAGTGCTTAAGCCTCCTCTCAGTCCCCCACCAAAAAGTTGCGGGGAACTTGCCTTAAGTCCTAAGAGTACAGGAGGCTACCTTGAAGGGTTCAGCCGTGGGGGAGGGCCTGTGTAGATGATTTGCGCCTTCTCCACTCCAAGTCGGTTGCAATGCACATCATGCCGGCCCAAACCAAATGGGGAAGAGTTGGGAAGAACGGAAGAACGCCAGAGCCTGGCAAGCCACCCCCGATAGTGGATGAAGTGCACGAGGCCGCGCCTTGTGCACCTGGCATCGCCAGTGACACTGCATGCAGCTCCAAGTGACCGAGAGGCTTGCCTTGCAGCACTGGCTTAGTTTGGGTCATGCGGATCATGTGATTTCCCATGCTTGCCGCTGAAGTGCTGCAGGTGGGAGCTGCGTCAGCCAGGGATCTGCGAGACAGCGAGTGGCCACTTGTCTTTTTGTCTGAAGCCAGGCTGTGGGCCTCTACCGTTGGCACCGGCGTGCAGTGTTTGGTTTCGATTGGCCGTCCTACGTAGTATATCGCATGCTTACACCTAAGGTTGGATCTGCAGATTGAGTCGATGTACCTGCCTTACTTTCTTTGACCATGTACCCAGCATCTGTATTGTTTACATGGGCCATTGCATGCCATTGCCCAATGTATTACCTCAACTGGCAGGCCTCAATAATCTGATGCTTCTCGAAATCGCCAAGAGGTATTGCAGTGCAGGATGCAGCTCATGCACACTTCAAGCAGCTTTCTCCTGAGGTTAAGTGACGAGCCATCCTCTCAGTTTCTCCGCGTCGTTCCGACCCAACTTGGCGCCTTGTGCAACGCAAATTGGTATGGCCCACATGGCATGCGTGGAGTTGGCCCGAGCTTCGTTACCTACTACCAGTGGAAGGGACCACATGTGAGCCGGCAGCACGTTCTGAAGGCCCGGCATCAAGCGCACGTATCGGATACGAGGCAGTGCTGTTGGTGCCAGCTTCGCGCTGGACCCTCGGCCCCAGCTGCTTCATGATATGATAGTCAAGTGACTTCGAGAGATGACCTCCAGCCAAGGCCGTTTCCCTTTGGCAGCCAGGAGCCTGTTTGCAACATAAAACGGTTGCTGTCCTCGATCCTAAACCCTGCCCAGTCCATTGGTCAGGAAGTTTGGCCCTGCACCCGCGCAAAGATTGCAACTCTGAGCAGTCTGCTCAACAATCTGATTCGCACGATGTGGCTGTTCTCTCGGAGGACTTGCTGTGGTGGCGCGCAAAGCCTTCGAGGGGCGAGCTCCAGTCGCTGCTGCAGGAGGCAGGGGCATACGCGATAGCAACCTGCACTCTCATGTTCAGTGCGGCGTGTGCAGCGCGAAAGGTTGTCCTGGGATTGAGAATGGCTGGTTTCCGCAAGCAGCTCAGCGCTGAGGGGCACCCTGTCACACACACACACATGTGTGCTGCCAGGCAGAATCTGCCTTCGATTCTTTTTCAAGCCCACTTGCCAGTCTGGGCATCAACAGTCATCGTTCTCAACGTGGTAGTTGGCAGGCGATTTTGTGGCCTTTGTGGGCACTGTGTGCCTCATGGCCGGTAAGTCGCAGCTTGGCAAGGAGTTCGAAGGCTTGGTGGGCACATGCTTCTGCATGCTTTGGGATTTTTCAACGGCTGCTCGAAGCGCATTGCAAGTGGAGACTGCAATGGAAGGATCTTTTGGGCTGGCAACCCTAGACATGAGTTTGGTTGCTGGTTGTTAATCTCAGCATGTTTGCACCTACAATCCGTCTAGCATGATCAACTCGGTCAGGCAGCTGTGAGGCTGCCCCAACGCCAGACATTCTTGTGCGGAGTGCTCGGCATTGTTCTGAATGCATCGTCCGGGTTGCTCCGTCATGTCCGTGAGTTCGAGCGGCTGCGTGGCCCAGGCCATGGGAGCAACAGGAGGCGCCATGTATTTCCCATCGCATCAGCCGAAGCGCGCTCCGAAACCTAAAAGTTGGCTTGAAGCGATGCAAGAGTGATGCAAGTAGCTTCAGGAAAGCTTACTCAGCACTCAGCAATATAATAAGGCTTTGAGAAGCCCGCATGCGAATGCGACAGCGCTCGCAGAACCTTAAAGGGGGTACTCAGAGGCCGTGGCTGCCTTTGCACGAACCTGGCGCTCCTCAGAACCGGGAAGGCACACTTCTGAGCTTCAAGGCAGTGTAGTCAGTGTAGTCAAGCAGCTATAATAACTATAAGCCCAAGAGGGACCTCAGTATGACGCAGTGCATAAGCGGCTCAGTCTTTGCAGGCTGTCTGCCTGTGTTGGTTCTCAAGCTTGGCGCATGTTAGAACCCTATCAGCACTGTAACTTCACTGTATCAGGCGACACGTGGTCTTGCTGCTTCGCACTCAGACAGCTTCTCAATGAAAGCTTCTATGCACTCCGCGCTTAGTACGTAGTCTCCAGCAGCTGACCAGTTCTCACGCCACACATCCTCAAAATTCGGGGTCTCCATTTGCTGCGTAAGGATGAAGCTCCCCTGCACAACCTCACGTAATGCACAAGAGTTGCACAAGTCACACAGAACCAAAGAGCCAGGCCGGGCCACTTGGAGTCACCGACTAAGTTTTTCAGTTGGTTCGTGTTAGGGCGTTCGTTTGCGGATGCCGGCGGCACAAGATACAATGAAGGTTGGGGCTGCTTCCCGACCCAGGAGCTTTAGCGCTTTCAGTGTTTGGAGACGTGAAGTACGTGTGGGCGCTACTTTGTGAAGGAATCCTGGCGGTTTGGCCTGAAAATTTCGGTTTTCAGGTGGTCTGCCTGCCTCGCTTCCAAGCAGACGGCCGTCTTTGTTTCGAAGCCTTTTCTCGGACATGAACAGCTTAGAGTAGAAGTAGAGTGGAGGCATGAATTTGGCATGGCGTGCGCTTCTCCGATGCCAGGTTTGCCCCAACTGCCCTTTCGTGCAGCTCAAGTTTTTTGGCGCGGCGCCAGGTATCGACTCTCAGCACCCTGGCTTCCAAAGAAACTGTCACAGCTGTCCCGAAGCCCTGGGCTAGCAGAAGTGGCTACCGACATGCCACTTCTGTCTTTGATAGTTGGAATGAGTTGCTGCATGTTTTATTTGCCTCAGGCTTGTCATCTCCGATGAGCCTTTTGCCTGCCTGTGGCCAAAGTCTCTCTTGATGCCCATTGAATGGATGCCGGTGGAGGCGCAACGGCTTTTGCGTTCTAGACTTGGCACCCTGAACTGCCGGATGGAAGTCGCATCTCGAGAGCACCCTTGCTTTGTAGAGTCCGTTTGGCCAGGAGCTGCACTTGGGCATGCGGTCTGGTGCTAGACGTGCGCCACGGAAAAGGGTGTGATATGGTGTGATGCTTCAGCCTGTTGGTTGACCATCTTGAGCATCTCTGTGTGTGTGGGTGTGAGTGTCTTTGCCTGCAGCCGGTGTAATCACGCTGTTGTCGTAGATACACTGCTACACCTGAACTAGCCAGTGTGCAGCTGCCCAGTTACCAGGTACGGCTGAGCCGACGCTGCTTGATGCCGCTGGTCTTGCAGACAGCCGAATGATTGCTGATTGCAAAGTGCCGTAGTTAAGCCATGTGCCCTTGCATGGTTGAGGGCGATAGAACTGCCATTGCCACCTTCCGTTAATGTCTGTCTTCTGCTGCAAAGAAAGCGCTATGATGTGACGATTGAATCGACTCCTTGTTGCAAAAACAGGACGGCTTCGAGGGCATGGCGGAGCTCCCGTGGCCTGCCGACACTCGCTGAAAGCATATTAGGCCATTCTTTATTAGTATTAGTATTATAATGAGTATTATTGTTGTTATTATGATAACATTATTTCATGGCCATGGGAAGAGGCTGTAGGCTGTATTCACGGTCATTGTTGGAATGCAGCTTGTTCCAAGGAACCACGCAGCCTCGTCGAACATCGGCACGTGGAGACCGTGGAGATGTGGTGCAACGAAAGCAGACAGGCCTCTGAAGGGCTTAGGGTTTAGGGTTTAGGGTTTAGGGGCTTCGGTTTCTGGAGCTTGCCCTCGCCAAGAGTTTGCAAGTTTTCAGGTTTTCGACGGTGGGCGGCAGCAGGCCAACCTCGCTCCGGAGTTCGACCTGAGTGCTGATGTGTCCTCCAGCGCCGGCTTTTATGTCAGGGACACAGCTTGGTCTCCGTGAGGTCTCTAGATCACACCCATGCACATGTCCGAGCCTATGTCTGAAAGCTGCTGCGTGAGCCCACCGCAAAGTGACTCTTCGAGGATCTCTTTGATCTACGGAGGCTGTCGGCACATGAGGGCCTCGCCTTGCTTCTGGACTCTCCGTTGACTTGGCAGAGGGGAGAGGGTTCAGCGTTGAAGTGAACACAAAGAGAAACCACCAATTTCAAAGAAGAAGGATGGTGCCTGCCTTGGATTGAAGCATATTGAACCCAAAGTTGCCTCCCCAAAGAATGCCCGCAGCGCAGCAACATGCAGTCTCCCGAGCCGATGTTGCTTCGGCGATTCGACGAGGTTTAGGCTATTCATAGTGTGAATGTGATCTTGGGCACCTCAGGACAAGGCTGCCTTGAAGAATCGGCTGGCTGAACTGCAGCTCGTCTGCACTTAAGGCTGAGCTGGGAGCCTTGTGCATTCTCGATTGCCTCGCCTTGCCTGACCAAACCTGGAGCTTCAGGCAGTTGCCTGCACTGTCGCCCTTGTTTTCTAGCACCACGCCGGATCTTCCCTGGGAGCAGCTACGCACCTGGTCTCAAAAAGCCGGCGAACTTCGAGTTCGACTACGTGACCGCTTCGGTCAGCCAGATCACATGTTGATCATATTCTACCGGTGGCATGTTCCGTAGCACCAATCCTCTGTATCGACCAGTGTTTTGATTATTATTGCCACGACGACAGTACCGTGACGACACCGCCACCACCACGACGACGACTACTACTACTTCTTCTGCCATTGCTATTGCTACGACAACTACTGCTGCTATGATTTCGAAGGTGCCGAGGTGCCCATCGGTAGGGGAGGCCTTACTTTGACTGCATTACATGCTGTGTTTACCGAGTTCAGCACTTTTCTGCCGAATGCACTTGTCTGGTGTACGAGGATTTCTTCCGCATCCGTACGATTTACAGTCGCTGTGTCAACATTGAATGAAGACCACTTGTGAAAATCCATTGTTCATTGTTGTTTTATTGTTTTAAGTGCTGATGTTCTGGAGAATCGCTTGTCCGAGGATAACGGAGAATTCAAGTTCTGTTCGACCCATTAGCCGAGGCGCTACCACTAGCCCAAAGTTTGCAAGGTCTTTCTTGGTTTCTTTCGTTCCGGCTCGTCCCATTCGTCCTAGCAACTCAGGCTGACTGTCGTTTGTTGGCTCGAGAAAGCACCCGAGCGGGCTTGACGGCTTTGCACAACTGCCCTGCCCATGGTCCATAGCCACCCATCGCACCAACTAACTTACATGACCTGGTCCCCCAAAACAGGATGAAGCAGGGGTCCCATAGGTTTTCTAGTGAAAATCTGAGGGGCTTTCAATGTATGCCACCCCTGGTAGAAATAGTCGAAGAATGCTCGTTGTGAAGCTTTGCGATTGTTACTTTTCTGCTGCTTCTGTCATGATTTCGATTTTGAAAGTGGATCTCCTCCTTTCACAAAACATCGACGACATGGTTCGTGCCATCTCAGGTGCTCTCAGGCAGTATGCCATCAAGGCCGTGCACAAGCATCACGGAGGACGCTTGGAATATGGCCACACCGATGAAGTATGTCTTAACGGTCTTGCAGTTGTCAGTTGGAGGCGGGTATGGAGAGTTACACACAACAGACCCCCTGACACCGATGTGGCGAAGCAGTGATTTCTGAGAAAAAGACAGAATTTGGTTTTTATTGTATGCCTTTTGTATGACTTTTGTCTCATAGACACATGTGAGCAAGCGTGCCATCCATGGCTCCGGGTCTCAGGACTGGGGGTGCTCCTGATGTCACATGGAAGGCCAGATGCAAGCGGTGGGGGGGGGGGGGGTTGCTTTTTGAGGACACCAGGATACGCCATGCATTGCAGTAGATCTTGAAATGTTGATATCATCGGTCATAGGCTTTCGCATGGGGCTGAGTTCCATGCCCTCAAAATTTGCAGATGGATCGAACAGATCAGTCCAAGCGGTCCAGCCCACAAGCCCCCACCCCGGCCTTCAAAATAATTCGCTGTTTGCCCGCTTTCCGCAAGTACCCCGAGCTTCACAGCGCTCAGTCTACCGCACCCGGATTCACTCCTGCCTCAAGCCGTCCTCGACCATCCCTCCTTCGCGCCACTAGCTTTCGTAGCCCCATGCAGCTTTCTCAAGTTGGGGTCGCTGCCAGCACCCTCAGCATGTTTGGAGATGTGGCGCATGTGCACGTGCGCTGAACTTTCATCGGCAGGGACCTCCTTACCGGCCGGTATATGGATGATGAGCAAGTGGCGAATTGGGCAATGCAGGCCTTCGAGCGCGAGGTTGGACAGACAGCTGCTGACGCGGTTTTTGCTTCAAAGTTTGAGGATCGTTGAAGAGGGCAGACTGTGCAAAAAAGCTACAGCCTTGGAGCCCCTCGTTTGACGGAGTGGTTGCCTTTCTTTGTTCTGCACGTGTGTTGTCCTCACCAATGCTGATCACCAGCATGAGGGAGAGACAGAACTCAGCCGTGCATTGCTGGTCAGGACCAGCCCTCAGCACCACGCTGCTGGGAGGACTGCACCGGCGCTGCGGACTGCCGTTCGGCTGGAAAATAAATGAAAATAGTATGTGGGTGTACATGTATCGCTGCTGGTGGCTGAGTTGTTTTTTTTCACCCTTGACAAAGTCGATTTGCGATAATTGCGGCCGCATCGAGGTAGCTGCCGTTTTCCTTATGCTGAGAGGTCGCCCGAGAGCTCAGGTGAAACGCGGTGCGTCACCAATGCGCCCGTAGCTGACGACAAAGTAAAGCAAGGCCTCCTGGTGGAAATGCACGGACCCTAAAGCGTGGGAGTTCGGGTTCACTGACTTGTCCTGTGGCGGGGCTTCGGTGCCACACTGCATCACACTGCCACGTCATGGTCTCAGGCTTGCCGAGACCTGGGACGGCCGAAGTGGGCTCCTCCCGGACGAGGCTTTTGTAAGTTGTTAAGCTGCAGAAAGTACGGGGCGCAGTATTCAACCTTCTGGTGGCACGTCAGCAAGCAGCTTGCATGGCATCCATAGCTCATGCAAGTGTATAATTGAGGCAAAGCTGTGACTGTTCGGATGAACATGTATGGATGGCCGTGTCAGGCCTTTTGTTTCGTGGCATGGGGGCGGCTCCTATTCTTCGGCGTCATGGCAGCTGGTGGCACGTGGTTGAACTACTTCGGCAGTGCCGCCCCCAGAGCTACAAGGCTTTGTCTTATCATCCTTCACTTATTCTACAGCAACTCTCTCTTTTCAACCAACATCTTTCTCTGAAAGGAGGAAAGAGTTATGCCACGTGATGCCACTCCCATGCCTTGAAAGCGTGCCGATGTGTGTCAAGCGATGCAGGCGATGGCACGCCCATCTTTGCACGGCCCATGAAAGCCCAGAAGCACATTGAGGCCCAATCGATGCACTTGCGATACTGCGTATAGAGCTGGCGCAAACACTCATTCTAGCGCTTCAGCAATGGCATAAAGATCACACAGCTGCTGCGATGTGTCTGTTGTTCTTCGCGGTGCTTGTTGATTGCCGAGGTTTTTGCATCTTGTTTGCACAGCCTGTAACATCCGGAAATCTTGACTGCGGCAATCACTTGAAACACAGTAACCATTCTGTTCATACCAGCAACACAGAGTTGCATTGTAATATAACTCTTGCTTCCACTTGCTTCCACGTTTGGTTCCCTTGATACAGGCTGGGGGCGCCTTCCGAACGGGATTGCCTTGGGGCCTGGCTCTGCGGTCAGCTGTGACTGCGCTGGCAGAGAAGGCCGCGAAGGCCCCGGACTTCTTATTATTTCTAGAGAGAGTAAGACGCAATACAGGCCCGTAAAATGCAGACAAGACACGCATTTTGACACTATTTTATAGATACCTGTCCGACTTCCGAAGATGCACCCCATTCGTCTTTTTCCCTCACAAATGTGAACTTAGTTGTGGAATGAGGAATGCATTATGTGACGGCCCATCGAATGTAGAAGTGTGGAAAGTGGAGTACAGGCCCCTTCAACTAAAAAATGGCATGCCAAAGCCTATACAGGATACAGATACGTACATTTGTGTGTATATTTTTTGGATGTGGATGTTCTGGGTACCAGAGCTTCAATGAGCACCAACACAAAGAGGTGAGGGTCCAACCTCACAAGCTTTAGGTCCCAGCAATCCTTATTCCATACTTGCCATATTAGCACTACTACTGCTACTACTACTACTACGACTACTACTGCTACTGCTACTGCTACTGCTACTACTACTACTGCTACTACTACTACTGCTACTACTACTACTGCTACTACTACTGTTACTATTATTGGTACTATTGCTATCACTACTATTATCTTTCGCAAGCAAACGTCGCGCTCATATTTGTGTCACTTAGAGCGCATTATGCGCTGGCAAGAGACGTGATCTCTCGCGCTTTCTATATAAGAGAAACTTGACTAATGTACGGCCCGTGCTCTGTGTGATTGAAGCGGGACTTGCACCAGGCTTTGGGTGCCGACTTCATACGCATCGACATTTTTCCCAATGGAGGGGCCCCACTCATCTCTGAGGCCTGTGCTTAGCTTGCTCACATGTCATGGAGATTGCTTGTGAGTCTGTAGGTATCGATCGTGACCGGCTGGTTTGGTCGAGAAAATCTGAAGTGGGGCGAAGTGGATGCATGGTTGCTAGAAATGCTTCGTGACCAGTGGATCAGGGGATACGCTTTGTCTGCAGAGATCACCAAGTGAACCAGCTCACAGCTGTCTGGTGGAAATCAAGTCGTGGCGCTTTCAGCCTTTCAGCATCCTTCTTGGGGACTTGAGAAGTTGGACTGCGGCGGTGACTGTGCTCTAAACAGCCAGGGACATCCCATCCAAAGTCATCTGTCCCGTGGGTGATGATCGGGTTGTATGGTTCCCATCTCATTTCCCAACGGCGGAAGCTGCAGCAACACCACCACGAGCAGGCGAGGCAGCCTATCTTGCTGCAAGGTCGCAGAAGCATCAACTTCTTGCTGGGTATTGGAACAGCACATGGACCCACCAGACAGCAAGGGACGACGAGGCATTTGCGGAGCTTACCAAGATGTTCAGTGAACTCACTGCCGGCATGGGCACCACAAGCCGAGTTGAAGCGCTCGGCTTGGAATCCTGTGCCTCCATGAACGACACGGACAGATGTTCCACATTCCCCCGGCGATTCAACAACGACATGGCTTGTGAGCACGTTGACCGTGTATGTAAGCCACGGCGCACAGGATGGTATGGCGTATGTGTGCATCTACACTGTGCTGGTTCAACTGAGCGAGGTCGCTTAGCCATATAAGCTGAGACTTGGCTAGGCATGTACAGGCGCTGCTGCTGCACGTGACAAAAAGGGAAACAGAGCTTGAGCCAGTGCTGCCAGCATAGTAGGTCCACAAGCATGAGGAGTCGACTGGGCCGGAGTAGCGCACCATCAGTTGCCGTGTATAGCAGCTGTGGCAGCTACGGGGCCCAAGCAGCGACTGATGAGCCAACGCGAGGAAGGCTTTGCCTAAATTGGCGTGCTGCGCCAGGCCAGTGAGTCTCGGAGTTACATTCCACTGATTTGGCGGTTTACGAAAATCAGGGACCCCCATTACAAACCCCCAAATAGTAGGACCCCAAATTTCGGAAATTTCCATTTGTGGAAATCCCAGGCAACTCATGGAGATGGATGTGGGACCCGCTCCCCACACGCCACCTCGATGGGGACTCGGATTTGCTGTGGAGAGCACTACCGAGTTCATTCAGAGATTACAAAAAGAGAGAGACAGAGGGAGAGAAGAAAGAGATAGCTCTAACTGGCGCTAATATGCATCAGCCACTCTCTTCCCGCTTTCAACTCAGATTAACAAATTTCCGATATACCTGTCGTCCGAAAGAATGGAGGCCGCGTGCCGCTGCAACGCATGTGCTCGACGGAGAAGCTCGTCAGTTCCCAAGTTTGCCTCCGAAAGCATCGGCAGAATGGAATTGGCAGAGTGGCTCCCAGGATGTGCCCCGGGCTATTGTATTACGATACATGCGTTTGTGGTTTTTGGGGGGTCCACACGGGTTGCACACCCACGAAACATACCCCGTAACATACCCCCGAAATTGCAGGTAAAGTAGCTCATGATGCCGCGAAACATATCCGAAACCCCGAAACATACACCGAAACATAGCCGCGAAACATACCCTGATCCCAATACCTGTCGCCCGCCACCCCCCCCCCCCCATTATAACACACACCCATACTACTATCATCACCATGATCAATAACAACTATTATTACTATTGTTGCTTTTACCACAAAGATCATGATTATATTGCATTTACGATTATGCGTATTAGTATTCTTTCTACTACTATGAGTACTATAGCTATTATAATTAATATAATTATTATAATTGTTATAATTTTATAGTTATTATTATTACAATAATTATTACAATTATTATTAGTATTATTAGTATTATAATTATTATAATTACTATAATTACTATAATTACTATAATTACTATAGTTATTATATTACTATACTTACTATACTTACTAAAATTACACTAATTACTACAATACTATAGTGCTATAGTACTAGAATTGTACAACTACTTAACTCCAAAATTGCTATAAATTATAGATACTATCCTTATCTTGTTATTAAGAGATTTAGTTACTATTACTACTCTTATTACAACTTACAATATAAACTATTATTATTATTACTATTACTATATTTATTATTACTATATTATTACTATTTATTATATTATTACTATTAGTACTATTATTACTATTATTCTACTATTACTTATTACTATTATTTACTATTATTACTATTATTATATTATTACTATATATTACTATTATTCTTATTACTATTATTACTATATTACTATTATTGACTATTATGACTATTATATTATTACTATTATTATATTATTATTATTACTATTATATTACTATTATTACTATTATTATATTATTACTATTATTACTATTATTACTATTAGTATTATTATTACTATTATTACTATCATTACTATCATTACTATTATTACTATCATGACTATTATTACTATTATTTCTATTTTTCTATTCTTTCTATCATTACTTTCATTACTTTCATTACTTTCATTACTTTCATTGCTTTCATTACTTTCATTACTTTCACTACTTTTATTATTATTAATACGATTATTAGCATCATTCCTATTATTAGTTTTATTATCATTACTATTGTTACTTACGAATATTCACAATGACGTAAGACACGTTCGGCAGAGGACACATCTGCGCACCTGTCCCACCCTGAGTCTCCTGTCAGGTCGACACAAGAAAGGCTCGACGAAGAGCATGCGGGGAACTTACCTTTAAGTTGGCCAACTTTGACACATTGACTGACACATTGACCAACAGAAATTGGAGTCACTACCGATACTGGTAAATCTCGGTCATGATGAAGGAAATGCATGATAGTATTTCTAGCAATTCTAGCAATTATAGTAATTTATAGTAATTATAGTAGTAGAAATATTTATTCTAATACAATGATGTCCTCTGTTTCTGCAGGCTCAGAGCTGCCTTCCTCGATGCCAGTTCCTGTATTCCGTGGTGTGTCTACCGGCGCAGAGCATTCAGAGGCGCGCCGCCTTCGCTTCCGGCATCTTTCGCCCGTCCACGAGTTGCAACGAGCATGTGCGCAGGGTGTCGTGAATGCGGCTGACAGCCCGATCCCCAGCTCCTGACCGACCCATACTAGAGGGGAGAGGGGAGGCGGCCAGGGAGGAGAGGAGAGCGCCTTCAAAGAAAGTTTGCTGATCGGGCCGCTAAAGCGTGCAATGTTGACAGCTTGGGCTGGGCCCCCGTCAGCGTTACATTCAACACCATATAGTAGGTGCACCTTCACACAATGGTCCCTGGACGGACACTCGTCCCAAAACCCATGATTCTGATGGAAAGAGCTTGAAAGGTGAAAGCACTCCCAGACTGGAATGCTCCGGCAGATTTGCAGTGCTTCTTGAACCCGCATTCGCAGCCTTGTCGGCTTAGCATATAGGTCCAGCGGCCTGCTCTGCACTTAGCAGCGCTTGGCAGCCATGGGCGAAAACTCCTTCGTCGGCCAGGGTCAAAGCTCAAGATTCTCACCTCCACTGAGTTAAGAGAGTTCTTACCGTCTCAAAGCTTGCCGGGCTCCATGGCGAGAAGTAATTCGGCGATATGGCAGGCAGAGAGTCCGCGCATTGCTTGTTGCACGTCTGTCCAGCAGTAGCATGCGCCAACAGCTCGAGGTTGTGAGAGTTTGCATCGTTGCATCTAAGAAGCATCAGTCCGACATGTCAGCACATTGTAGACTGTAGAAGAGACTGGCATGTATACCACATGCTACCACGTAATTACCCTTTGCCGTCTAGCGGCTGGCTCCCTAGGCTTGTTTTGACTGGCAGCCGGTGCTTCTTTTTGCCAGTTGCCAGAGCTTCGGTCAGAGCTGCGAGGCAAAAACCGAGCCTCAGCCTAGGACCCAGTTCCTACCATGCCCTCCAGCTGTTCAGCATGCCGGAGGAGCAGCTCAGCCTATTGACTCCGTACACGCAAAGTATAGAGGGTAATTGCAAACGCTTGCGCACGCCGCCTCGGCAGCCGGGCCGGCCCAGAGCATGCAGTATGTGGAGATGACGGGTTTGTTGTGAAAGAGCCATGGCAAAATTCCGCACCGAAGGAAGGTAAGGGGGGTCAAAGAGGGGGAGAAGGTTCTGTGAAGGTTTGAGGGGCAAGGGTCCCAGGCAGGTTTTACAGGGGGAGGGGGTGGGGGGGAGGGGGGCATGACTCGATGGGTTGCGCGAGCCCCCGCTAGACACGTGGGCGGGATTGGGCGGGTGATATCGTGTGCGAACAGTCAGCGAGAGAAGTGTGGCGCCGCGCGTACCTGCCTCCTCGAGGGGGGCATTGCATGTCCGTGCTGACATGTGTGAACACGCTAGCTCGTTGCTGACAATCACCTCGTGGAGCCCCGGAGGAGATTTACGACTTGCCCATGGAGGAGCGTCGACAAGCTGTACAGATCCTTGCCAAGTATTGGGGAGTGTCGATTAAGCGTTCCGAGACGTTCGCGGTTGTGGCATGACCTCACCATCTTCGAATGTAGCTTTAACCAGTCACTGGACATCAAAAACGGCCAATCCCCACAAATCCAAACATGTCAAAACCGCATCTCAGGAAGCTCGTAAAGAGCACCGGGCCAGAGGGCTTCCCACCGAAGTGCCTTACGACCCCGTCAGCGACCTCGCAGCAAACAGGTTGATATGTCTTGATCCAGCTCGGGCTTTAGATGCTGTAGCAAGTCGAGCAGGATGTGGGTTTGCGCCAGCAGTGCCAATATTTAGACACTAAGCGTGTTTCCTTTTTCCGCTTGCAGTTTTCACGGTTTCTCCAGGCTTTTTTGTCCAGAGTGTTTGAAAGGAATTTCTTGAGGCTGGAGTCTGCATTGCAGGGTCAGGATTTATTCAGGCATATTCGGGGTTTTTTATTCACATGACTTGATTTGACCATGCCAGTGTCTCCACAGGAACCCCCTCGCAATGCATGCGCACAGCATCTAACAGCAGTGCCACTTTTTCTGAGGCCATTTCCTGGACTGAGGAGTTCGCGGTGATGGCCGCCATGCTGGTGGGGTGGGCTACTAGTTAACTAGGCAACCAGCTATGGAGAAGGCAATGAGGAAGCAATTCGCAGCATTTTGGGACAATAAGGAAGGAATTCAGCACGAATTGTGTGTAGTCCAACTTTGTTTTGTCATTCACTTGCTAGAAATTCCGTTTCTGGACCGGCATGCTCGCAGGTTTGCATGGGCGGGCCCCTCTTCATGTTCGCTCTTGGATTGGCTGCTGTCTTCCTTGGGACGTGGAGAGAAAAGGCATGGTTTCAAAACACTTGCTTCAAAGCCTTGGAACCAAAATCTTTAGCAAAGGGATGAACAAAGGAAATTTCATGTAAGGACCAATTACTTTAGTTGTGCTAAGTGACCAAGAGAGAAGGAAGGGAGGCTTGATGGCTTCTTGGCAACATATCTGCTTGTGGCTTCTCAGCTTCTTGAGGCGGACTCATCGGCTCCACGGCGGTGGGTCCGATCTGTCTAGGAAAGATTTGCCCCCGAGGCAAAAGTCCCAGGTCCCTAGCGTGTCCCCTGTGCAGCCCACAGATACGCCGTGGCATGTGCATGGGTTAAAGCCACAGCTTGCGGCATTCTAGGGCGCCCATGGCAAATATCAACAATCAGTTGTACCATGTGTCGCCAGCAGAGGTCAAATCTGCCCCCTGAGGCCGCTTACTTACTCCTGGCTACAGTCCTTGCAATCCATCCTCTTCCAAAAGCTGGATCGGCGCTGTCCGGCAAGCTGATGAAGTCAAAGCTTACGCAATGGATGAACAAGTCACTTGGATCCACTTGGCAGACTCAACAACCTGCATGCAGCATACGATTTGTGGCCAAGTGCACTTTCATTGAATCCTACTCCGGGGTGCTGATGGTGGGAAAATGCAAAAGTGAACGTCTGATGTGCCCCGGAGATCCTCGAAGACTCATAGGACTTAGATGAACGCCGCAAAACGAATGGATCTCTTGGCCTGCGAGCATGGAACCAGGTACAGCAGCTGACTTCGGTGGCTTCTAAGCTTAGAGAACATGACAGCAGTGTGCCTGGCGTGCGTTCTGCAGTTCTGTTCTCTCAGGTACTTCTCGTACAGGATCTTGTGGTGCGATGACGACGTGGAGACCGCACGACGAAGTATTCCCTGGATTGGCGTTGGGCCACCACATGGCGTGTTGCCTTTTGCCAACATGCTCAGCATACCAGCCATCAATGAGGCTCTCGGTTGCCCCTTTGCTGGGGCAGCTGCCAACGTTGTTTTCAAGACCCCCGGGCTGCGCTACTTGATGGCCTACGGTTGCGTTACTGCTGACCGAAAAGATATGCAGAAAGCCCTCGGTCGTGGCCAGTGCGTGGGCATTTTGCCCGATGGAGTCGCAGGAATCTTCAGGACCAACAAGTACCGGGAGCTGGTCGCCATGAAGGATCGCAAAGGACTGGCCAGGCTAGCTTTGCGCAACGGAACCCCACTTATTCCAGTGTATTCCTTTGGAAACACGATTGCGTTCTCATGCTGGTATGACCGCTGGGGAATTCTCGAAGCCATTTCGCGCAAGTTGCAGGCGTCCTTTTTCCTCTACTGGGGCCGTTGGTTCTTGCCCATTCCATACCGGGTTCAAATCACCATGGCAATCGGTAAGCTCATTGAAGTCCCAAAGGTAGAGAATCCCACGAGCGAGCAGATCGATGAGCTCCACCAGCGCATGATGACGGAAATCCAGACCACATTTGACCGACATAAGGATTGCATAGGATGGGGTGACAAGGTGCTAGAATTTGTGTGAGCGTTTTGCGAGCATTTTGCATGGTCCAGACACATTTTCCACGAACTTGTTGGCTTTCACCGTTGCCCGTTTGGGGCTAATGGCACTAGCCTGCAAGTGAGCTGCTGAAACTTATGCCTTTGGTTAACCAGATGAGGAAGTTCGAAAAGAGGCAAGGGCAATGGCAGACGAACCGCGTGACTGTGCATCGTCTCAGGTAGGTTCCCGACATGCCCCTAAGGCATAATCCACAACTTGAGGAAGAGTAGCCCCGTGATGTGCATGGTGTTGTCGAGAAGCATCTTTGCGATCACGACTACTCTTGAGTCACGTTTTGAACCGACTGTCGTCTCCGAGTGCTTCAGAGGCCTGTGGCAACGACACCAGGGGGACGAGAAATATTGGGCCCAGATTCGGAGCGCGCAGCGCCTCCTGCAGGATGCCCCAGAGTTCCACTGGGAGACCTGGGGTTCAGGGTTTAGGGCTTAGGGTTTAGGACCCAGATGTTTTCGGGTTTGGTTTTTAGTGGAGTCCTGCTGCAAAAAGGGTTTAGTTCAAGATGTTTGGCGTCTGCTGCTCCCCTAGCATTCTTGGCATGAAGAGCAATTCCTTACAACAACGGCCCCTTGAAACGGGACCCTAGTTTCTGAGCAACTGCGCTGCCTCGGGCCATGTTGCAGCATCTTGCGTTCTTGAACCGGCCAAAATCACTTCGTCCGAACCGGAGAATCGAAACCCCAGGATGGAGAGCATTGGAACGGAGCTTGTCCTGAACGAAGCATCGATGCACGGCCCAGAAGTGGTCGGCAGCTTAGGGGTTTTCCGAGACTGTGCAACCCAAATCTGAGTTTGTTGACCAACAATTCCGATACCAAGAGACTCGCGCTTTTCCCGTTCGGCTGAAGGTCTTGGAGCCGCTTCTCAGGGAGGCCATTGATGCCCAAGAGGCCTGAAACGTGTTGATTCCTTGATGCGGCGATGGCACGCCTCGCCCCTACTGGTAGCCAAGCTGTGTGAGGCGGACCGAATGAGTGCCATCACCATGCTTGCCATCCTGTCACGGCCTTACGGTGTCCAAATGAGTCCAGAGGTTCTACTTTCGCAACCGTCTCGGGCCCTTGAGAGTCCCGAGCTCCAGGAGGGAATTGGTGACAAGACTCGATGGCGAAGCCTTGGGCCACGACAGTCGAGGCGGCAGCAAGCACGGAGCATTGAGCAGCTTGTTCCCCGAGACGCCGTGGGGCAGAGCTGCCCGAAGCTCAGTCCATCATCCTGTGCTTCTTGATAGGCCACATGCTCGACCTTCCGGCAACACCACCGCGTGCTGGCAACTCAGAAACTGTAGAGGCTGTAATTAGAGAAGAAGTTGCTTGAAGTTGTGGGTGGCTGCTGCCTTCCGCATCTTACGCAGCCAAGCCCCTATTACCCAGAGAAGTTGTGACACCTGAGATGGCAGGCATCTTGAGAGGCGTGGTGCCGTATGTCTGTGGTGGTAAGCCAACGCTTCAAGGATCTGTTACGGAGCACCAGACTGAACAAGGAGTATGGTACTTCTTGTATACACCTCCCAGGCCATCAACATCAATTCTGTACCACTTGCATGGTGCTGGCGAGATTTTTGCATTCGTTCGGAAGGAGGTCTACTGGACAGCCGCCGCCTTGGAACAAGCTGGCAAGTCTGTTCACATTGTCGCTCCGCATGACGTCACCAAGTTTGGAATGTGGGCAGATGGGAAGAAGGTTCGGATGGCCACCAGCGTCATGAATGATGTCATGCCCCATGCCGAAAGAGGTCTGGTGATCGAGAAGCGATGCATTCAAGGATTCAGCATGGGTGGATTTGGGGCAGCCCTGCTTGGCCTGCGCCGGCCGGACCTTTTTTCCGGCATCGTGAGTTGGGATGGTGCTCTTCACAGCTGGGAGACGCTTACTCGCAACCGGGCCTTCATCGCCAGGGATCAATTCGACAACTCAGAAGCCATGTTTGATGAGAACTCGCCATGGAAAGCTGCTGAGGCGTGCCCCAACAAAAACATGCCCGTTCTCATTCTGGTGGGGAGCATGCCAGCCACGCTCGAGTACGGGCGCAGATTCCACAAGCATTTGGAAGATTCTGGAATGCAACAGATAACGTTGGTCGAGACAGGCCTGATTCACTCTTTGCAGCCATTTCTTGCGGCACATGGCCAGCAGGCCACTCGATTCCTTTTTGGGGACTAGCCAGAGCGTCAATCCGAACCTTAAAACAAGGGTGGTGGCACCTGCCACGTCGAAGCTCATGCGAGGCAGCTGCACTGACAAGAATATTCGAGACGACCACAAGAACATCAGCGCCAGTCTTGCAAAGGGTCTTGAACCCTCGCATGGACACCTGGCTGAGGCATGCTTCCCCTTTCTGCAGCCAAGTAAAAAGGGGACAACTGCAGGTGAGTTCACGTGCTTTAGTGAGCGAACAGCGCCTGACAGCTTGCATGTTTTATGGTGCCGTCCTTTTGAGTGCGTTCCCACTCCTCAGCTGCACAGGTCAAGCGTCGCCGACCTGACCTCTTTTCCTCAGAGGCCCTCCTGTTTGGGCAGCATTCGTGAATATCTTCACAAATGGTTTAATGCTGCCTTGCCATAACCATAGGTCCTCCTGCATACTTCCAGTGTAGCTACTACACACAAAGCCTGGGACCCACGACTCGATTGTTCTGGTGTGTCTATGGCGCCGGGCTTGGAGGACCTGATGACTGTCCAGGAGCCTGCGGCCCCGACTTCAGCGTCTGCCCTGCCATTTGAAAACATTGGTCACATGCCAGCTTTCCTAGTTCAAAGCGCCCCAAAGATTCTGGAATGTGAAACAGAAGCCCTGGCAGGTCGATCTCCATGCTCAGCTCCGCTGGCAGTGCCCCAGGCGCAGTGGCTTTGTTCCTCACGGGAGCGGAAGGAAACCACTTCAGATGATACGAGAATCTCCGGTCATTCTGCAGGATCACACACATGTCTTGTGGAGCTCCGTCCCCTTGACAAAGGAAACACAGCACAGATGGAAGACATCCGTGAATGGTCGCCGTGGGGATCACAGTGGGATGGTGTCCAGCTTGCCGGCATTGCTTAGAGCTGCGGCGAGAGAAATGGCTCTCCTGATGCTGGCACTAACCTAGCTGTTGTGTTGGGGCATGCTGGGGCATTCTGCACTTCTGCGAAAAAGATCGAAAAAGCTTTCGAGATTCATCGCCTTTGCCCAGGCCGAGAACTCCGCCACGTCGACCTCGCGCAGGTTTGGGCAGCTTTTCGGGCGGGACCTCGTAAGTGCACGTCTGCGCCTGATGATGGCAAACCCCATCCCTATGAACCTTCTCGCATGGGGTGGCAAGCCCTAATCCCCCCCAATAGATGCAGCTCGCATTGAGACCTGCAGTCGAGATAGTGGCCCTCGGAAGCCTTGCCAGCCGTGTGCGAGAGTGAGCGAGGAACCCCTAAAAGAAGATGTGGCGTGGCAAGCTTCTAGGCCAGAGGCACTGTACCGGAACCTGACCCCTAAAATTGACTCTCATGTACAAATATGAGATACAGTATGGGCTCATGTCGTGTGATTGGGGTGGGGGGGGGGGGGGCGGGGTAACTTTGTGCTCTTGTGTGTCTCCCGCTAGCTTTTAGGCCCAATATTTCAGTTTCCCTGAGAAAGGGAGTTTGTCAGGCGCTGCTGTGGCAGGCTCTTTCCCATCGGCACCGGCTGTCTTGGAAACGCCTGCGGCCTAATCTTTTTTTCAGTTCGAGGGAGGGAGGGGAGTCCACCTCATGGCTACGGCCTGATGTTTAGGGAACAAATGCACGTGCACAAGCTGTGATTTGTCCAGGCCAGAAAAGACTGAGCGACAGTCCCGACTTGGAGTGTTAACGCCCGGAGATGACAAATCGGCTTTGTGTCGCCAGCCGCGTGCATCCACTTGGAAGTGTACTTGTTACAACACTGGGCTGCAATGCATTTCAACAATGCGCGCCCTCCGCTTTGATGTTTCGGCTGTCTAGTAAGTCTAGTGCACCCGCTCTGCCCGTAAGACGCAAGAGCAGTGCCTCTCTTTGGCCTTCCGCCCGGCCAAGCGTGGCGCATGGATGGGGCAAAACTCACTTTGTGTGGCAGCGGCAGCCTCAGGCCTGTAGGGCTGTTTTTTGCTTCCGAACTCGAAGACCACTCGGCGAGGCTGTAGCTTGCACACATCTCGGGCAGCCACTCCCCTGAGACCTCCGGAAGAGCGGCCGCACAGGAAAATCTCGCACAACCTTATGTGTGCTGCACATTCCGCATATCCCACTGGAAGTTGGTCATAGTTGGTCGATTGACGCGGTGGATGTGGAATACGTCGCTGCAGCCAGCCGCTGTTAGCAAGTTCACGCACAAGTGCACATTATGGGTCTGCAGATTGTGACAACATCCGCCTCAACATATCCTTCTTGAAATTACTGGTAGAACAGGTTGAATGCGACAGTCATGTTATTACAGAAGGCCCTGAGAGAAACGCAGAGAGGCCATCGAACTTGTATCTGAGAAGTTGAACTGAAAACGCAATGGCTTGTACAACTCTTGTACAAGTACCTGATGGAAGTTAGGCAGCGCTGCCATGCCATGCACATGCTGTAGTTCGCAAAGGCCCGGCAGGGCAGGAAATAAGCCTCGACGTGTTTTGACGGATGACGTGCGATGATGCTCTGGACGCAGAACGAGCAGCTGAAGTAGCAGCAATTGAAGTATCTGAGATGTGGGTTGGAACACACTGTGTTCTCTGCAGGGTTGATGTCCAGATTCCTTCTGTCAGGAACTGCGTCCTGGCTGTTGTTCAGGATGCTGGGTCGCTGCCTCCCCAGCTCCATGAAGCAAGGCTCTTCCAGAAATCTAGCATCCTCGGTGCCGGCGAGGCTTGATATGGAAGCTTCTGCTGCGGCCAGCTGGACGTGGGGGACCCAACCAAGTCAGGATTGCAAGCTTACATTGTTGCGATGACCAGACGTGGTCTTGAATGTATGTCTGTCTGTGCGTGAATTGCGCAGGTCAAATAAATAGCAAGCGCTAGAAGTCCGCCTTTCCTTGCAGCGATCCAGTTCCCATACTGAGGTGCACGCCTTTCTTTGCTATTTTGGTTTCGACGGCAGCGTGGCGGACCCAATTGCATGAAAGTGTTACAATGTTGCCAGCGCATCCAGCCGTCCGCACACAGATTGGAATTTTGGGGGGCGCAGGTGCAACAGAACGACAAGTGCTGTACGCGGCTCGAGGCTCATGCTGGTATGGCACTAGACGAGAGGCGAGAGTCCGCAAGAGCTCAAGTGACTCAGGAGGATTGAACTTGCACTTGGAGTGTGGTAAGGTAGTTCCTGCGGACAATTCACCGACAGAGGTGACGTGGCTCGGGGCTTTGTTCTTTTGTGAATCATATCCCTGAGGGAGGGGGAGGGGGTGGCCTTGTGTCTTCGTTCCTTCACATCCGATGTCATCGCGCCATTGGCTTGGAAGGTGATAGTTGTGTTTGTCCCAGGCCATGGCTCAGCTCATGGCAAGCCGTAGCCGCAGCCCGCCATAGCCGCTGCATCCGCCCAGTACACTCCTTCTGGGCCCTTACATCGCTATGCGCCTCCTTCTTCTTCGGCACTCTGCCCGGCGGTGTTTGTCAGGACGTGGGAGTCTGCTGCCCTACCGGGATGTGCGCTTTGGTGTGCGCTGCATGTCAGCCGGCCCCGTGCGGGAGCAGCTGGCCTTGTCGGGCTATCCAGAGGACTCCATGTCTCGAAATCTGTTGGATCGCTGCCTGGAAGCCGCTGTGGCACGTGGCACGGACGTGTCTAGTGAGTACCACCCGTGGCTACCCGTAGACCTCTTCCAGACACTCATGATTGATATTCACGCTTATACCGGCTGCTCATGGTTTGCTGCCATCGTGGCAACATGTATCGGCATTCGCCTCATAGCACTGCCTGTCTCAATCTCTGCCATTCGTGGGGCACGGGAGAAGGCAATCATTCAGCCACAGTATGAAGAGCTCATGGCAAAACAGAAAGAGAATGAGGGAGATCCTGTCAAGGGCCAAGAAATGCAGCAAAAAGTCCAAGCCTTCACCCAGAAGCACGGCAAGCTCTTCATGATGAAGGGCACTTGGAATCTCTTCCTTTTCCAGATGCCACTGTACATTACTGCCTTCGCCGCCATGCGCGGCATGGCCAACCACCCGGATATCTTCCGGGGCTTTGCCATGGAGGCACCCCTGTGGCTGGACAGTCTCGCCCTTGCGGACCCCTACTACCTCCTGCCCATCCTCACCAGCGCTGTGGCATGAAACTGGCTTGTGATTAAGCCGTGCTTGCTTAAAACCCTCGACCCAAGGTGTCTTGTAGAAATGAACCAGGGCTCCTTCAACCAACACTTTGAGAGGAAGTTGTTGTATGTTGATGTTATGGGGACCACCAGGTGCCATCATGCTCACCAACACCGAGCTGTTCGGGTCTGTAGATACAGAGGCTGTGCCCACGGCTCCGGGGGCCGACGACAGCCCATTAGGTCAGAACACAATGCAGAAGTATCAGAAGTACGTGATGCGTGGGTCTGCGTTGATGTTCATTCCATTTACGTCAGGATTCCCATCCGGACTCCCTGGCTGAATTAGGAAAGCGTTATGTTTCTCTGAGAGAAAGATTAGCAGTGGCAGACCTCACCTGCCTCTAAAATAGGAGAAGAAAGAAGTCACTTAGTTGTATGGCAGGGCTGTTTCTTTCTTGATGCAGGGTGCATCCGCCTTGAGGCGTCTTCATTTTCATGTGCTCCAACATGGTCTTGGCTGCTGCACAGAACCGGGTGCTGCGGAACCCTGCTTTAGAGCGCTGGCTGGAGCTGCCGCCAAAGAAAAGCAAGGATGCGAAGGATTCTCAGTTGATGGGCCCTTCGCCCTGGCCGCCAGCACTGGTTCCTCTGGGCTTGGCGCTCGATCGCCCTCGCAATGCACTGCTGGGTACACCGCAGATCAGCAAGCCAAAGCCCTCAGTGATCCCCCCTCCCCATGCACAGCTGAAGAACATTCCTCCCCTAGCCATGGCAGTGGTGGAAGCTCAAAAGTTTGACATGCCAGGGTCCAAAGTAAATCCTCAGTTTGCCGTGCGGCGAGCGCGGCCCACAGAATCCTTGCCAGGCGACGCATAGCACCGTGCGAGCTCGAAAAGGCGCCGCGCACGCTTGTGTTAGACTTGACTAGGCCACTATGGTAAATTGCTTCGGGCCCAGCAAACTCCCCGTGCACGCTCGCTTCAAGCAGCGGAACCTCCATTCTTCGGAATGCTCAGGCTCAGACCATCTAAGACCAGCCCTTTGCCACATGCTGCCTCATCTGCCTCCACGTTTGAGCCCAGTGGCTGATGCCGCCTTGCACTCGCTGGGCCAAGGAGGGGCTTGTCCAAACCCCCCACGGCAAGCGAAGCCACAGGAACCCATGCAAACCCAGACCCGTGCTGTCAGAAACGGTGTGCATCGCGGATGTGGGCTGCTACAAAGCTCTCTTGGCCATACATCTTGTGCAGCGAGATGCCAGCCTCCCGAAAGCAAGTTGGTTACTGGCGTACGTCCACCAGCCTAGAAGATGGCAACGAACGTAGTGCATACACAGTGCATGTGTCACTTCCACTTCTGTTCCCATCTTTGTGTGTAACCTTTCATTCAGTAGACTCTTCAAGGGGTTGATGGTTTAGCTGGTCTGCAGCGGATGTCGCTTGTCGCCTTAATTTGAGGAGTGCGGGTGGTGGCGACAGACCTCGCTTCCGGGCCGTTGGAACTAGGCCGGGGGGGCCACGCAGGGCCCGATTTGCTCACTTGACCTGCAAGGTTCCAAGCTGGCCCATCAACAGGGAGCCTTAAAGGTGCAATAGTGCAATGTAAACAACTGTAGGCAACGAGTTGCGTGGTCAGAGTTCCAGCTCGGCAGGTCGCATGATGGCAGACAGCTTGACAAGTGAACAGTCCAAGCGCGCCTCTCATGAAGCGGAGCAAAATCTGTTATTTACGTCCTTCGGTTGAAGCTCTCAGTGTGTCCGAGCTTCCAGAGGAGCATGTCCCAAACTAGGGGTACCCCGAATATACTCCCAAATACTACAATCCTTATGATAGGAACCCCCCGAAAAAGGGTACCCCTGTTTTCGGAAACCCCAGATGTTTTGGCTGGCCAAGGCATTGACTTCAGGCTTGGGGATGGACTCTCTGCACTCAGCCCGGGCGAGGTGGACGTGGTCTGTATCGCAGGAATAGCAGCAGGCTGGGGATGGGATGTTGGAGCCAACTTAAGAGGCACATCAACGAGTTTGCCCAAAAGGATGTGGCACCCTTATTATGCATATTATGCTTGCAGAAGGTATTCCCTGCGGATGGATGTTCCGCAAATCCTGTCCGATGGGTACATATTGCAGATGCTCTGCGGTCGTGCGGACTAAGTTGGGGGGGGGGGGGACATTGGCACCATGTCATTATCCGTGATGTAAAAAGCTCAAGGCTCGTCATCTCCTCAAAGCCTTGTGACACATGCAGCGCAGGTAAGCTGTCTACATGGATCCCTTCAACGCAGTTTGCAAAACGCTTGGTGCTGCAGCCCAGCGTGCCTACCGCCCCCGAGGCGTGCACAGCAGTTCGCGCCAGCGCATGAAAAAAACATTGAGCAAGTCCATAGCGTAAGATTGTGCACCGGTAGCATAGATGTGCTTCTACTACCCTGCGAGGCGGGAGATGCAGGAGTCGCCTTTTGCATCCTTCCTTGATCCCCTTTCTGCCCCGCGAAGGCGATGATGCAGCTGCGCCGCGCGCTTCGCGGCCACGGCTGGGCCCTGAAGGATGAGGCACTAAGCGTGGAAAAAGGCCGGAGGAAAGATGATGGGAGGGCTGACTTGAAAGGATAAGTAGGAGGGGAGTTGAGTGGATAGTTGTTGCAGATGAACTCCTGGGAACAGGATGGGTGGTGTAAATCAATGTTGTAGGCTGAGGCACACCGGAAGCAGTGACACTCGCTCCTGGCGAAGGCGGCGTTTGCCTCACTCTCGTGGCTGAAGCTGACGAGGGCATCTCTGGAGAGGCTCCAGGGGCTCAACTCGGGGGTTTACGAAATATAGGGGACCCCTAAAACAGACAGCCCAAATAGTAGGATCCCCGTTTTAGAAGGGCCCCAACAAGGAACCCCTAGTATGGTAAACCCCCAATTCCATTAGGGGCAATGAAGATGTTAAAGCAGGTTGCAGGGGCTGCTGAAGGAGGGTATAGATTGGCTGCTCGGACTTTCGGGATCTTTCGCTCTACTGCAAGGCGCAGACCCTCGGAGGAACTTTCGGGCTGCGCTTGCGGCTGTCCTTGCAGTTGCAGGGTTCCATTGTCACCTCAGACGAGAGAGCTCAAGAGCGCATGCCAGGATCAGCCGTGCAGATTGGCGACGTGTTGCACGACAAACGATACTGTATACATTGCATCATGCACGGGCCGTAGGGGACTAACTAATTAACCAGGATCCGTTTGGTTCAAATGCACGGGTGCATACAGCAGGCATTGCAAGGGAACACTGGCCATGTCGGTCTCCTTGCAGATCGCATTGCTCAGCGGCACCACCGTGCAAATACAAGCAAGGTGGACGTGGAGAGTCGAAGATGTAAAGGAGAGTGCCCAAGTGAAGTTCAGGAATAGGCAGGTCTTGGACACCCAGACTGGCCTCATGAGCCTGATATCTCAGACAGGGAAACAGCTTGCTGGGTCTCTTGTGCTTGCTGACTGCGGTCTGCAGGAGGAAGAGCAACTGACTGCCCTAACAAGAAAGGACCAAAGAGTTCACAGTTGGTACGGCCATGCAAGTGCTACTCTTCGGGGTGATGGCTCTGTTGTGGTTCAGGGTGATGCCAACTGTGGCGGTGACATTTCCGAGCTGGAGGAGGAACTGCGTGATGTCCAGCAGCTCGTGGCCACTAGATCCGCATTTGCAGCTTTGTTGGGAAACGGTTCCGTCGTCACTTGGGGCGACCCTGCTTTGGGAGGCTACAGCCATCAGGAGCTAAGAGCTGTGCGACGGCTATGTGCTTCTCGGGGTGCGTTCACAGCAATTCGGCATGATGGCACTGCCGTTTCCTGGGGCCAGCGATCTGCGGGTGGGGACAGCAGCCAGGTTTCTGATCGACTCCGCGGTGTAAGAGACGTAGTGGCGGCGGGTTCTTCCTTCACGGCTCTTTTAGAAGATGGTTCCGTGGTATCTTGGGGTTCGCACGTACCTCTTTCTGCTTCATCCGACCTCAAGAATGTGATTCAGATCGCATCTTCTCATTCCGCCTTTGCAGCGTTGATGTCGAACGGTTTGGTGGAGACCTGGGGTGCCCCATCTTTTGGTGGAGACTGCAGCTCAGTTCGAGCTCAGCTCCAGCAGGTCAAGTGCATTCGAGGCACCATGGGTGCTTTTGCTGCCCTGCTCTGCAACGGTCATGTCGTTACATGGGGGGATGCTGGTGCTGGTGGGGACTGCAGCAGCGTGGCGGCGAGGCTTCAGGATGTGCTGAAGGTGGAGGCTACAAAACAAGCGTTCGCAGCTTTGCTGCGGGATGGCTCTGTCATTGCTTGGGGCAATCCTTTACTGGGTGGAAGCGCTGTGTCGCTCCCCCACGTACAAGAGTTGGAAGCCTCCGACGGCCACTTCACGGCTCACTTGAGCAACGGCGGCACATTTTCCTGGGGCCATTTGCACGACACCTTCCCCCCGGTTCCCCCTGTCGCGCCCCAATTTCATAATGTAAATGTGGGCATACCTTGCTGCCTGCGGCGTTCCCGCAACCGATTTCATGATCGTCATTTGATTTGATCATAGGGCGCCGGTCAAAAGGTTTCGGGGCCGGTTTCAGAGCAGTGTTCCGCGGTGCGCTGCGTATGTTCATTCTAGTTGTATGTTGTCCTTCGTGAGGTGGGTCCGCAGATATTGCCCACGGCAGCAAGGTCCAGGATATGGCAGCAGCTCCAGAACGGCACCCAGGCATCACAACGTAACTTGTTCGTGTTCTTTGCGCAGCGCGGCCACAGCTACTGCCCACCTTTAACCAGTGCAGCGCTGCAACTCCAGCCCCAACAAATCAGATCAGATTCTCATGATAACTGCTACACCCGCAGCTGAGCGACACGTGCTGGGTTGAGCAGGACGACGTTGAGGCAAGCGCTTACTTGGAGCTCCTCCATGAGCGACTCTCCAGCGATATAAGCGGACTGGGAATAGTGGGAACGTCCGGTGGCAGGCAGATTCAGATCTAGTTTGCCCATAATGTGGGCACTACGGTCGGGAATCACACCTAAATTCATCCGACTCATGCAGGCGTCTCAAGATCCACTGGCATGTTTGCGGGGATGAGCAATAAATTGGGGTCATTGTTTCCCTTGCGCCTTGGCTGTCTGGCTGTCAGGTACCTGGCGAGAACTCCTGAAGGCAAGTTGTGCGAGGCCCTGCATGGGGAGAGTGAAGGCATGAGCTGTTCTTTTTCTTTCGTAGCTCCGGGCCCCCCGAATTCCCCCCACATTGGGCCCACGGTCATAGTCTTCGCATCATCCTCGACTGGAGGAAGCCAGCTGGTCATTGATCTCATTGGTTTTTTCATTTGCATGGTTTGGTGTGATCAGGCACCTGATACACTACATTTTCATATCACGGCCATAGTATATGTAAATGTTGATTCAAGCAAAATGATATTTGTAGTGATCAATGTGGCCAGCGTATGCTGCGCATGATGAATGGGTCGTTTGTCGTCCTTTCTTCAGACGTTCTCAGTTTGCCCGAAGGCATTGCAGGAGGAGTTGGCTTCCTTGAGCATGCTGTTGAAGAGAGACTGATGATCCTCTGCTGGCAAGAAAGGGGTCCTGGGAGACCCTCTGGAGGGCCTTCGAAGCACCTACACCTACACCTTCATACACCGCCAGGCAGAACTTCAAAGCCCGAAAGTCAACTTCACAGCGCAGGCGTGCTGTACAATCTCCAGAAGCCAGCCCAGTATGTTCGAATGGCCTGCGGAACCCCAGCCACCGGGTCGAGCTGTGTTCAGGCGGGGTTTTTATACCTCATACTTAATGCTTTGCTTCGGGTAGCCTTCGCGCGCTACTGAGTAAGGCATAGCTGGAATGCTGCAAGTTAGACTGGCTTGTCTGCATTGGGTGGCATGCATTCCGCGCTCCGGGCGAGGTCTGCTGAATCGGGACGACATGGTGCATCTCCTGCGGACACTTTACTTCAAGCAGCAGAAGCTAGCAAGCAACGTACGTTCTGGAGACACTGCTGGGTCATAGGAGCCGGCCAATAAAGCACAGACCGTCGCTGGAGCTCGAACTCTACCACGCTTCCTTGGTCTTTGACTGGAACTGAGACATCCTCGGATGAGAGATGCACGGAAGCGAATGCTGACCTGACAGGATGTGTCACAGCAATGGGCACAAGAGTGCAGAAGGATGGAAATGGTTTCTGATGGAACAGATGGCGATTGCTGCTCCTGTTTCCAACTAGCTGACCTAGTATGGCGACTACTGTGCCGTAGCACAACTGCGAATCCTGCAGTTTCGAAGTTGCTGCTGGGTCCGGCAACAACAATGCTTCTGTTAGCTTGAAGGGCATGCTGCAGGCACATTGGGTGTTATCCACTCCAAGCAACTGGCAGCTGACCAAGGATGCCGGCACCGCCTCAACGCATGCAAGGGGCAGTCCGTGGGCAGCTCGGCAGGTATGCGGCTTGCAGATCTCCATCACATGCGGTGTATCTATCAGAGCCTTTGCGCCGCCCAGGATGTGTGTGCATCTCTGCCGCTTCTCTGCCAGTGGTTTCCGTGAGCAGATAGAGTCGCATAGGTGTTGCATGTGCACCCGAGCTCCGACGCCATGTGAAGCACAAAGAATGTAGGAACCTAAGGGGGCAGCTTCACAGTAAAGAGGCTCTTGAGGCTTTTGAAGGTTAGCATGCTGCCTGTGAACTACGAATGCGACATGACGGTTGCGCCTGACAAACATTAGCAAACCATGGTATTCTTCCATTCTTTCTGAACTTCTGAACCTTGTCTGAGTGTCAGCCGAGGATACGCACCTGCAGCATCGACGCCTGCACGCACCAATGCCCCTGGGAGATGCACTAGCCTAAGTTGCGCAAAGCTGAGCAAGCAGCGGCACAACAAGTGAGCATCCATACATTTGAAGCATTTCGAAGCTATCGCCCGCCAGCTTGTGCAGATCCTCATCCATTGTGGTGACGTGCTCCTGGAAAGCAGCGGGGCCACAGTTTTCTGGCAGCATTCTGTGATCACCCCCTTGTGTCAATTCATCTGATTCGGGGGGTCGGGTATAGTCAGGTATGCACCTATGCTCAGGTAAAGGACATATCCGCCCTTACGGACTTCAACAATTGGCTCGGCACCCTCTCGCAATGGCCTTACGTGCCTCAGGTGTTGATGTTGCAAGCTGCGAGCATGTGTACATCTGTCTGAGAGCGCCATCAGGCACAAGCACCGCGTGTTGGTTGCAGGGAATCATGTGAGAGACTCAGTGCACCAAGGCCAGCGCCAGTTCAGACACACTGACGTACTGTATCCTATTGCTGGCGGTCGAACGTTGTATTGCTCATACGGTTGCATCAGTAGGAAAGGTCTTTTGTGGCTTGCTGGGTAAGCCTTCCGGAAACCACCTCTTGTTCAAAGCAGCTGCACCTTGTGGTTTGCATGGTATAGTCCATCAAAGCATATATTGAGACAGTGCCTGTGGCATGGCTGTGACTACTGCAGGGCCAAGCAGTCTCCTGCTCCACTAGTGCCAGTACCGTCAGGACGGTGCTTTCCGGGATCTCCGTGCAGCTGGTGTGAAGAATCTCCTTCCCCAGTGCAGATACCTGGAGGACGCCATGAATGGCTGTCCCCAGCAAGCTTCCCCCCACAAAATGCGGCCCCAGGATGAGTCCATGGAGCTGGAACGCTTCAGCCTCAGGGTATTTCCAACGACATAGGGTTCCAGGTAGTTTTGGTCTCCTTCTCAGTTGCTCCCAATGAGTGGTTGCGATCTGTCGCTCAAAGGGTGTTATAGACTTATAGATGTATTGCTGTGATGTGATAAAGTGATGTGATGCTGTCGTGGAACGATGGTGCTCAGGGTTCAGAAGAGGGTACCAGGTACCCCCTTATATACCCCAAATACAGTATCCAGAAAGCACAAAGACAGCGCGAGAGTCTTGGTGCTTGTGAAATTTGGGCTCCGCGTCTGACACCAGCGAATGTCATCGCTTTTGGTGCTGATGCAACAGGCCAGAGTCAGAAATACAGGGTAGAACTTACAAAGGGATGCGACAGCTGACAGATACTGGGCAGAGCACCTCCAACAATAAGAGCTTAAAGATGTTTGAGCCCGAGGCCTAAAGATCCATGGATCGTCCAAGGCCAAGAGATCCATGTACTCCTTGCCTGTGCATGCAGAATATGGGGGTTTACGAAAAATGAGGGGCCCCCAAAATAAGACCCCCAGATCGTAGGATCCCCATCTAAAAATTGCCCCAGCCCATACGGTTGAATGCCCCAAACTTACTGAGGGGAAGTCGGTGATCGCCCTGCCGCCGAGGCCACTGTCTGCCGGCGCTAGCTCGAATGATGCCTTTCAGACGCTGGGCTGTACGAGATGCTCTGAGCAAAAATCTGTCTGTAAATATATTCAGAATATTGTTCACTTCTTTCTTGTAAGAATTCCCGGGCTCACTGGTTTTACTACATTTTGCCCGGCTTATGTTCTTCACATCTAGCAAAATCGGCAACACATTGAAGGCTTGTGCCCAGTCAACCCGAGCAGCCGAGGAGCCAAAGTGGCTACGACGAAGCCAAAGCAGTTTCTGCCATACCTGAAGGCACCCCGTCCAGATTCGCCCATACAGTGAAGTTATATTGTTATATTGTTATATTGTTATATTGTTATATTGTTATATTGTCATATTGTTATATTGTTATATTGTTATACTGTTATATTGTCATATTGTTATATTGTTATATTGTTATATTGTTATTTTGTTATATTGTTGTATTGTTATACTGTTATATTTTGAGATTGCTTTCGTACAAAAGAATGATAGTATTTAGCATCATAGTATTATCTTCCTATACAGCCGAGAGTCCTCAAGTGCTTGTCTCGTCATGCCTCGTCCTGCCTCGTCCTTCGCACTCAGGCTTGGACATCCTTGTGACTCACGGGCCAGCCGGTGAAGGTTGCCTCTTACTGCTCCTGTAACGCAGTACCATGGTTTCATGCGACAAGCCCTAACCCCCCCAAAAAAAACCCGCACATGGGGGTTTCCCATTAACCGGTACACGGAAGGAGCACTGGGCCGCGCCAGCGCGCGCCTGCAGGCAGGCGGAAACCCGAGAGCGGCCTAGTAATACGTGCCCCAGCCAAACCACTTGACGAACCCCTCCAAATCCAACCTGAAGCTCCCTGACACTGTAGCAAGAGACAGGCCTTTGTGCGGAGGCAATCATGTATACCCGTACTCGATGTGAGAACCCCATAGCGTGAGCACGGTTCAGGGAATCGCACAGGAGTACTGAGTACAGTAGAAATCTGGCTGACTGGAGAGACTGTTGTTCACGCTTCACGAGAATTCGAATTTATACCTCCTCACGCTGCCGTTGCAGCACTGCCTCTTAGCGGCCGCGCGGACAGCAGCCGAGAGCAATTCTGCCTTCCTGGCCTCTTGAGGAGCTTCACGGCCATGGATGACAACTCAAGGCAGATGGAAGGAACAGAGTTGCTCCTGCAGGTTGGGCTGTCCGGAAGGGTTGTGCCACTCCAGGGGATCATGGACACTATGACCGTCTTGGACATCAAGCAGCAGGCTCGGAATGAGGTGGCCCAGCTCCTGGGCAAGGAGTTCCTGTCCACCGAGCTGATGTGCTTGCGACTCGGAATTGTTGAGATGGTCATCTATAATCGTAATAGTCGTAGATTCTGGAATTTTATGTTGATGTTGTTTTTTTTGGAGCTCCTGATCGGTTAAGGCAGAACGTGACGAAATTATGGAATTATGTTTTTCCCTCGGGAGAGAAACGCTCATTTATCCTCGGGGCCCAATCTGCTATCTGCAGAATGTGCTCAACATAGTATGTTAGACCACAATATTCAGTTTTGGCGCGGTCCTTGTAACGTAATTGACCAGATCCAGGTTACCTGGTGACGGAGGAGATTCCCTGAAGAACGTCCTCAGGATGGAGGAATTGAAGGCTGCCAGTGGCTCCTCACCCTTGCGTGTCATTGTAGACAGCACGCCCCCGGAAGCTGTTTTTGGCCTGGCTTTGTCAGATCCGAAGAACTTTGAAGGAGGATGCTTGGCACGCCTAGACCTTTCCTTTGCCCACTCTCTCTCCCCGGATATTCCCTTTAGATCCTTCTTTTTCTTCTGCAAAACATGAAGATGAGTGAACAGGCTCATGTCTAACTCATAGAGGATTTTACGAAGGATTTTGACGCATGCCCTAAAGTATTAAAGGTTTTGTAGGGCTTGCTGTATCTAGACAACGATTTGAGGGGATGCGCGCTGGCTCGCGATTTGAAGGGCAACCCGTTGGGGCGTAATTGTTAGCGCCCAATAATGGGAACCAGATTCCGATGCAACTCCGAAAGAAAAACCAAAAATGTTAATGTAGACAGACAGAGACACAAACACGTAAATCTATTGAAGACGACAGTGACGTAATCTTTTCGCAGACGACAACTGCTACTCCTAAACCCCTAAACGATATGCATGAGTCCAGTCCAAGCCACGAGATGTGTTGCAGCGATACTGACTTTCAACGAGTTTAGGGTTGAAGGCTTAGAGTTGCCGACTAGATTGAGAAACTCTGGCCGACTCTAGCCAACACCACTGTACCGTATGGTCCTCTCAGAATCTTCCAGCATAGATGAATGGCTTATGCAATGTGCAAGTGATTATTTTGGATTGCGGCCGCCTCCGAGGCATGGAGTCTCCGTTGGTGAAAGCGCTTTTGAAATGGCTGGGTGAGGGAGGTTCCTCGTATTGCATTGGAGAATAACAGGATAAACAGAAACCGTGTGAAATTAGTCAAGCAAAGGCTCGGCGATGACCTTCTGTCTGAGACCCGAAGTTGCGTGACGGTTGTGTGTGTGTGTGTGCATGAACTCATGTTTCGGATGGATTTGGACTTGGTAGACTTTTTTCGGCAGTCCAAACAGAACCGCGAACCTACACGGATACTGAGTTGACCTCAGGCGCATCACCTGGTCACGGAAAGGACGAGCAGCGTGCAATCGTGGGCCGCTTCATGTCGTTATACTTTGAGGTTGCCAAACAAGATGACCCTGTCACAGAAAAACTTCCAGCTCTTGAAGAGTTGAAGTTTGACTTTGGTCTCATTCGCGCTTTACTCTCGGATGTCGGGAACTTCGTTAAGACCTCGCAGCCGAAAAGTGGCTCGGAGCAACTCCCGTGCAATGGCACCGCCAGCTTGGCACTGAAAGCTTTTTGCTCCAGTCATCGGGAGTGTCGCGGGCAAAGAGGTGCCACAACACATCCAGGGAATTGCATGCTGAGTGGCATAAGCAACAGTATCAACCCAGAAGATTTCCGTCGCTGCACCGGTTTCATGAAGGATTCGGAGCACGCCAAGGCTCTTTTCAAGGCCATTGGTGACTTTGATGACCTTTCGATGGAGATGGATCTCAAGCAAGAATCTCGAATGTCCTCTTTGCTGAGTTCACTCGCCGAGGAGCTGAAGACATGCCAGTTTGTTGGGGACCATGAGCCCAGCTTGCAACCCCAATATGCTCCGTATGCCCAGCGTGTGCGCTGCAATGGACAGCGGTTGGACGGGCAAGCCAAACAGAGGCTTGCAGAGTTTGTTCAGATCTTTGAAGGCATCAAAGCTTTGTTTGGCAACTAGTGTACCACCTAGGCTACACATGATGATGTTTGTGCATCATATCCACAAACATCATGTGGGCTACTCGTCACTACTCGTCCCAGTTTGAAGTTCCGTCGACGCGGTAGATGGGCGCCGAGCACCAGACTGACAGCACTGTCTGGAAAAGACATTGTACTGTCAGCAATGGTTGTAGCACTGCGGGTCGTAGGTCCGTAGGTAGCACGGGATAATATTAATATGAAGGGTTGTATGTATTTCGTCTTGTGGGGGGGGGGGGGTGAGAAAATAGACATAGATGAGATAGAGAAAGAAAGAGGGAAGCAAAGATGAGATACATCGTGGCCTAATTAGGATGATGCAATCATCGTAGTCATCTAATATCATAAAATATTGGAAGAATTTATAATTCAATGGAATAATCAAGCAAAACCAACGAAGAAACAAGAATGGCAATTTATTGAGAAAATGAATGCAGCCAATCAAGAATGTCCAGAGTTCCCCTTCATGTTTGAATATAAGCTTTTCTTTCTATCGAATGAATTGGAATACAAGAAACTTCTTCCTTTAGACACCTTCCGCCACCACCCCCATCTCCCCACCCCCCTCAACAAAACTTCATGTGTGATTTGCGCTCTTCGGCCTTGCCAGGAGAGAATCGACCAGGTGAGGCCGCGGGTGCATGTCTTCGGCCACTATCACCTAGGTCAGGAGCCACAGCACTCATTGGGTCGCTTTGCCTTGTGGGTTCCTGGGTTGTTTTGACTTGCTGCTCAGGTCACGGGGTGGTTTGCAGCGATGGTGCGGACGTCTCAGAACATTTCTCTTGCGGAAACAATGATAGCAGTGTGCTGCCAGTGCCTCAGAGAGTGATGATGATTTGTTGCCGAGGTTGTGCGGGTGAATGCGCCGGGGGCTCCAAGTTGTGCAGCATGTGTCCGCAGTCAGGCAGCCGGCATGCTCGTGTTCACCGAACCATGCGAACGTGGAGCAGTCCTGCAACTTGCAACTTCTACGGACGTCGTGCTGCAGCCCCTAGGTCATCTGCTGATGCCTTGTTTGCGGTGTCCAACCCTCCGATTGTGCTGGACATCGTACTCTGGACCACGCCAGCGTCAAAGAAAAAAGGTGCATGGGCACGACACGCGAGCAAAGCACCTGCACAAATTCGGGTTTACGACTGGATACCATTCACTTGGTTCACATTTCGCAAGTTATCTTAGCCACCTTTGTGGCTTGCTGCTCTGCAAGATGAACGACGCGTTGCCATGGCTGGTAGCTATCAAGTCCACTTGAGTCTAAATAATGAGCAATTTTGGTGATAAAGCTTTGATAACAAAAACCAGTGCTTGAAATATGGGCACCCACAATCCTTGCCTTCCCATTTACGATGAATGTCCTGAGTTGCTGCCCATGCAGCTGCGGCAGCAGCAGCAGTAGCAGCGCCATGAGGTGGTCGCGCAAGCTCACAGGAGTTCAACAGTGAGCAAGCATGCGACTGCTCCTGGCTGCGCTGACATCCTCGCTTGCTGGCTGCACTCGTCATCTAGCATGATTAGAGCCAGTCCGCACCAAAAGGCTTGACGATGACATGCAGGCTGGATTGCCGACTTGATCCCGCTTGCCTTTGTCGTATCCTGAGGTTCTGGAAGCTGGAGGCTCGTCATCTCTACCTGCTGTTGAACTGGCCGGATGCACGGCATGCAACTCCGTGTCATGCTGGCACCGGAAACGACGGCACTGCTTAGGCAACTATGCATGTGTTTGCCGTTACATGTTGGCCGGTGTAGTCTCACTATCGCTGTCAGTGGCAATGCCTGCTTGTTTGAAATGGCTCAGGACTGCCTCATGCGGGCCAATCTTGACGCGACGGGCCGAGAAGTGCTCCTAAAAAAGCTCGGCCACCCGTCGCTTGGCTGCAGCCAGTGCTGCCTCCTTTGGTTTGGTCGGCGTGGAATCAAGAAGTGCTTCAGGCATGCATAGGGTAGAAGGCCAGGATATCAGTGGAGAAGACCAGCCGATTAGCCAGGAACTCCCTGGCGGTAGATGACGTGAGGCAGAAGCTGCCGCTTGAATGCAAGCAGAGCTGAGCAGACTCTGCTTGGGCCAGTACTCGTCGTTTTCACTTCTGCACTTTTAGGCTGCTTGTGCTTCCTGAGTAGAGAAGGTACTTCTCCGAATCTGACGACGAGTCGGACCGGATCATGCGGTGCGACCTGGATGGCGGAAACCTGGAGGCGCCCCTGTGTGTCCAGTGGGATTTTAGGTCCAGTGCAGCTGACATGCTTATCACTGACAGTGAGTAGCTGCGAGAGCCAGTGCTGCATGGGATGCTGCCTTGGTTTTACTGTGTTGTGGAATCCCTCCATTCCCATCACGCCGAGCCTGAGAGGAGGTCGTAACAGACGTCCATGTGCAGGGAATCGCCACAGATTCAGAGGGCAGGGTTTACTGGACGGCGACCGGGCTGCAAATGCTTGGAGTGTCGTCTTGTGATGTTCCAGCCGATGAGGCACAGACTGAGGGCCTGCTATCACAGTCAGAAGCTCGGCTGGAGCCAGTGTATCTCAGGAGTTGAGCAGCTCCCAGATCCAGCGCAGCAGTCTGAATGGTTCTGGTGCCGAAGTCCTGGCCCCTCGATCGAAGGGTCATGGATCGTCGGGATTGAAGAATCTTTCGCAAGGGAGTCTGATGTGGCAAATGCAACTTACCTTGACTTGCTGTGTTGTACTGGGCTAAATAGGTATTTCCCATGCACATCATGCATCAGATCGCTGACCCCAAAGCGAATTCGGTAAATGGTCAGGGCCAATTGCAACTTCAGGTGCGAGATTTGCAGGAGCCAGCGGGCTTAGTCGTGGACTCACAGGCCTCAACAGTGAAGGGCATTTAGGGCACTGTAAGGTTTATATATGTTTATATTCTATGTAATATGTACTAGTTGAAAAACAAATATGTTTATATATACATTTTTATAGGTTTTTGGAAGGACTGAGCATGAGCCGTTTATGAGAGTAGTGACCTGTGCCAGGCTGGCCGGATGTACTGGGCCGATCAATGTGGCTACGAGGAAACTGGCAGGACAAGAATGAAAACGTCCTGCACTCCTGCTTGGATGATTGATAGTTCAACTACTCAATATCCTGCCGTGAGCTCCACCGATCGTCAGATGCACGCTCGACACCTTGTGCAGGATCCAAAGTGCCCGCTTGGATGGCTCCGATGTCACCACTCTGTACAACGCATCGCATCCCATGCATGTTGCTTTGGATTCTCGTGGGCAAGTGCACTTCGCCGGCAAATAAAACAGCACAGCATGCTCCGATTTGGGTCTCTGATGCTCGTGACTTTTCTATACTGCGGACGCATGCACGAAGGTACTGGACAGACGCAGGCAGCTTCGAGATTCGCAGGTGGCAGCCCGATGGATCTTTCACAGAAGTCCTGTACAACAAGACGGCCTGACACTGAGAAGCAACCCCGCAGTGCAAGGGGGCCAGGCAGCACATAGGCCCTATAGGCACTGTCTAGTCAAAGGGACAAAAGGAGGGACAATTGTCAGGGACCTTAGGGGTAATGTTGGGGTTACTTGGGTCTCTAGGGACTCTGTAAGGTGTTTTGGGGGGTTAAAATGGGGAATTAGATTCAGGGCCCCTTCCCCTACCCGGTGTACTCTCATCCAGGTTAGGTTCCCAGCTGGAGGGCTCCCAGGAGTGCCCTCCTATTGTCTCTTAGAAGATGCAGGTTCCAGCTGAGCAAGGGTTTAGGGTTTAGGGTTTAGGGTTTCCTTGTGTGGAAGATGTCTGGAGGAGGGGGGATTCAGGGAGCAAGCAACAGAGGTTGTGAGGGGCGATGGCTTATTGACCATTCCAGACGCCACATAGCGCCGCAGCGAATTATATTCAGTGAAAGGCAGCTGTGGTTTACTTGTCTTAAAACATCAAACAGATCACAAGTACTCCCCGGCCCACACCGCTGTCCCCTTCCTCCCCCCTTCCCCTCTTGAATTGGAGTGTTTGAAGGGCTCCAATGCAGCCTAAGGTCGTACCGCTACCGGATCCGAAGTTTCCGAAGTATCCCCACACTCAGCGCACGGGTCTCTTGGATCCCCAGGGGATTGCGGTCGACTCCGTGGAAGGCCTCCAGAGTCGCCAAAAGGATTTGAGGGGGTGTTTAGGGTTTTAGGGGTTTAGGGTTTTGGGGTTGAAAGAGTGAAGATTGAGATTGTGCCCCAAACCCCCCCCTCCAGCATGGAGCAGTTTCTTTGTTTTTACTGTGCTTTCGGACTCTGAAGTTCTGAAGGTTTTTCAGCATTTCTACGTTGCAGCTTTTGGAGTTGCACATGCTGGCAACGTTTACTCGCATCATGTGGAATTGTGGAACATCTTGAGGTGATGTAGTTTTCGGAACGAAATGGTAATGCAGAATGTGTCTCTGACACAGGAAATGCTCAATTCGCAGCTTGGGCAGTGGAACCTTTTCGCCACACTTACACAAAACCCGTTTTCACCAAGTTTTTTAGGACAAAGAGGTCTGCCATCCCTTTTACACAAAACAGCCTCCGCCGTTGGACATTTTGTCAGGCAAAGTCTACTGGACTCAGCTTGGCACGCAGTACGCGAAGCATGGGGGACCATCGATACAGCGGAACAGCAAGCTTCAGCGTGCGAACCTGGATGGCAGCCGCTTGTCATTGCTAGAACGATCTTTGACGGCTGGAAGTTGAGAACTAATTACTACTGAATCTACAAACGTCTAGCTTTGGGCATGTGAGTCCCTGGTCTCCGGTCTCCGGGTTCTGTGTGAGGTGAGATCGAGACCTTGGCAGAGTTCGGTGCCACGCAACCTGTGGCTCTCGTCATCTCCAACAGCCCAACAGCTCACACCAAAACCGAGCTGTAAGACTCGGACCCATCCAAGGCGAGCCGGCAGGGGGTTGGGGGGGACTGAGTGAGGGTGGTCATTGGATGTGAGTAAGTGGTGAAGGGCTCATGACACAAGAGAGAACGTGGCACCAGAAGGGAAGGAAGCGAAATCAAAGTAATGCAGGAAAGAGCGAAATAGTGCTGTGTGTGCGCAGGCTGCGGAATGCTGCAGAGTGTCGACGTGGCGGCGGAGCTAATAGGTCTCAGCGTCCAGCGCAGTCGAACCATGCCGAAGAGAAAGCAGACCAGCTGCAAATAGACGTTTGCTGTCACAACGTGCTGGCGCTTACTAATATGGTGAAGCATGCTGTAAAATACGGCAGAACGCCCAAAAGGTTTAGTTATGTGTGATGCGTTTGGTTGCTCCGTTATTAAACCCTGAAAAGTGCATGCTGTGAGTATCAAGGCAGCATCGCGCTGGACTCGAACCACGCCCTGCACCTCACTGTATCAAAGGTCAGTGAAGACACCATGGCCTTGGAAGGGTGTTCTCAGCCATCGCCTCACCATGCAGGCACTTGCAGCGACCGGGCGTGCATTGCAGCACACACAACTGGGCAAGAGCAGATTTGAACAAAAACATGCACATTGCCAAGCGTGGAGTGGTGTGAAGTCTGTCATAGGTCATAGGTCTGATCGTCAGTTGTGTGCGAAATGCCAAGCTGATGCTAGTCGCGTAGCTAGAAAGCCTGCCGTTCATCCTCTCCCTAGAACTGTGCAGCTTAAGCATGCTAACTTATCCCTCTCCTTCCAGCTTCAGTCTACAGTAATGATTTGTGCTGTTGACGGTTTCTAGCGGCTTTTCTTGGCAACTCTAATACTGCGTTTGAGACACATGCAGGTTGCCCCAAGCCCCAAGCCAAAAACTAGGCTGCATACGACATATATATATATATATATGTATATGTGTGTGTGTGTGTGTATATGTATATATGTGGTGTGATGGGACATCGGGCTCAAGTTGAGTTGAAGGAATCCCGGTGTACCTTTTGCAACCATGGCGGCTACTGGGGCCCCTGAGTTATGCACGGATCACTTGGTTTGGTGCGTTGAGTCGGTGGAAGCCGGGATGGATGCCTTCGAGGCCCTAACCGGTGTCAGGCCGTGTATTGGTGGACAACACCTTGGTTTTGGGACTCACAATGCCTTGGTCTCCCTGGGCGAAGGGGTGTATTGTGAGCTCCTTGCACAGGACCCATCTCAACCTGTGGGAACATGGCTTGGGATTGATTGTCCCAAGAAGCCGCGGCTCACGACTTTCTGTGTCCAACGCTCGGATGGAAAGGGGGAGTTGGGCGAAACAGTCGAGGCTGCGACGAAAGCAGGGTACGATGTGGGCTCGGTCCAGGATTTCTCGAGGCAGAATACAGAAGGGAAGACCCTGAGATGGCGTTTGGCTTCTGATCATCACAGGGCAGGATTTGCATCGCTTCCAATGGCAGGTCTTGTGCCATTTGCGGTTGACTGGTCTCCGAATCGCGCTGAGGGCATGAGGCATCCTTCGGAAGTCGCTCCCGGGGGCTGCCGGCTTGTGGAGCTACGGGCCTCGCATCCAGACCCACCAGCTCTACAGATCACCGGGCCGGCATTCAGAAGATGGTACGTAGGTGTATCGTTGATCTCAGGAAAGGTACGGCAGGCAAGGCAAGCAACCGTAAACAAATGTAAACCCACGCATGCTCTTGCCGCCGAGGAAAGCCTTGGATGCCCTGAATGTCCGGGGTGTGATTGTGCAGACCTCTGAGCCCGGTAGCGAGCCCCGCTTAGAAGCTCTTTTGGACACACCGAAGGGCCGAATTACATTGGCGTAGAAAGCCTGCGTAGCGTGCACCTTAGGAGCCCGACGACGGGCCCGCAGCCCGAAACGCTTCACGTGCGCCTGCGAAGGTTGAATGTGTTCTTGCTCGTGTACGACATGCCATCATGCAGTGCCAGCATGGGAAAGTCTTGCGAAAGTTGTGCGAACAAAGTTCCCGTCTGTAGCTAACAAAGAACAGCTTGATTATACTTGGCCGCTGTTTCTCAGCCCAAGCTGCGAGCCATTGCCCTTTCTCCTTTTTCTCCTTACTTCCGGAGCCATCTGGGGCACCTCTGTAGCTCTTGCAGAGGCCTTGGGCGTGACATGGCGTGACATGGCGTGAACTGTTGAAGTGGCCTCAGAAAAGCGGCAGGTAAGAGGGTACTGTCAAGATGTATTGTGAGGTGCCATCGGTGATCTCCTTAATTTGAAATTTGTTTGTGCAGCTTGAGACTGCGGCTCAGTCTGCGTAGCCTCATGGTTCTTGCGCATGCCGAATGAGGCGATGCAAGCACTGCGGCTTCGTCCTTGTCATGGCGCAGCACAGGCGGACCTGTTGTCTTTGACCCAAGTTGTGAACAACGTGAGATCTATACTGAAAACAGCTCTTCGCTTCCTTGTCCCCCCCCCAAAAAACTAGAAGAGGGATGGCCCGAAAGCATCGATTTGCCGTGCGTTGACTCCATGCAGTTGACTCTTTGTAATCGAACTGTATGCACTTGGACAAATGTATGCACTTACATGGTTGCATAGTCACTTGTACACTGCACTTGTCTGATTTGCGATGGTTTTGGAACCAGCGAATTCGGGGACCATGGTATACTTGCGATGCTTTTTGAACCAGCGAATTCGGGGACCATGGTTTTCGCGATGGTTTTTGGAACCAGCGAATTCGGGGACCATGGTTTTTGCGATGGTTTTGGAAACAGCGATTTCGGGGACCATGGTATTTGCGATGCTTTTGGAAACAGCGAATTCGGGGACCATGGTATTTGCGATGGTTTTGGAACCAGCGAATTCGGGGACCAGGGTATTTGCGATGGTTTTGGAACCACGATATTTGCGAGGTTTTCGAGGCCCCGGAATTCGAGTCCCACGACATTTGCAAGGGTTTCGAGGAATTCGAGTCCCAATATTTGCGAGGTTTTCGAGGCCCCGGAATTCGAGTCCCACGACATTTGCAAGGGTTTCGAGGAATTCGAGTCCCGCGATATTTGCGATGGTTTATTTGCGATGGGTTTCGACATGCAAGCTCCGGGTGTCCGCGGCGGGAATGCTATTTGCGAGGTTTTCAAGTACGTCCGGAATTCCGCTTCCATGCTATTTGCGGTGTTTTCAAGCGCCCAGATGTCCGTTACCATGCTATTTGCAGTGTTTTCAAGCGCCCAGATGTCCGTTACCATGCTATTTGCGGTGTTTTCAAGCGCCCAGATGTCCGTTACCATGCTATTTGCAGTGTTTTCAAGCGCCCAGATGTCCGTTATCATGCTATTTGCGGCGTTTTCATGCGCCCAGATGTCCGTTACCATGCTATTTGCGGCGTTTTCAAGCGCCTAGATGTCCGTTACCATGCTATTTGCGGTGTTTTCAAGCGCCCAGATGTCCGTTACCATGCTATTATGCTATTTGCGGTGTTTTCAGGCGGCCAGATGTCCGTTACCATGCTATTTGCGGTGTTTTCAGACGCCCAGGGCGTCCGCGGCGTACTATACGTCTGTGCTACAAAAAGTCGACTTTCCAGCCACGGAAGCTCCGCGTGTGCGCGGCGTACTACGTGAGTACTACAAAAAGTCGACTTTCCAGCCACGGAAGCTCCGGGCGTCCCCGGCGTACTATACGTCTGTGCTACAAAAGTCGACTTTCCAGCTACGGAAGCTCCGCGTGTGCGCGGCGTACTACGTTTGTACTACAAAAGTCGACTTTCCAGCCACGGAAGCTCCGGGCGTCCCCGGCGTACTATACGTCTGTACTACAAAAGTCGACTTTCCAGCTACGGAAGCTCCGCGTGGCGTACTACGTTTGTACTACAAAAGTCGACTTTCCAGCCACGGAAGCTCCGGGCGTCCCCTGCGTTTTGTACTACAAAACTCGATTTTCCAGCCACGGAAGTCCCCGGTGTACTACGTCTGTACTACACAAGTCGAAAAACAAACGCAAAAAACGCAAAAACACTACGGTTTTAGCACCGCGACCACGCGAAAACCCGCAGAGGGGTTACGTTTGCATGTCAAGAAACGCAAAAACACGAGGGTTTCGGCACCGCGCCAACGCCGAAAGCCGCAGAGGGGTTACGTTTGTATGTCAAAAAACGCAAAAACACCACGGTTTTGGCACCGTGCCAACGCCGAAACCCGCAGAGGGTTGTCTGCGGCCACGAAAAAAAGTACCAAAAACGACGGTTTTAGCACCGCGACCCGGCGATCACCCGCAGAGGGTTGTCCGCGGCCACAAAGAAACGTAAAAAAACGACGGTTTTGGCACCGCGACCACGCCGAAACCCGCAGAGGGTTGTCCGCGCAAATCAAGAAACGTAAAAAAACGACGGTTTTAGCACCGCGACCACGCCGAAACCCGCAGAGGGTTGCAATCCCGATTGGCGATGTCAACCCAGCCCGCCGCCTTAGAAAGAGTAATTTTAATTTAGAAATCTAGGACTGGGTACGAAGGTCTAGTAAATTCTACGTAAATCTAGAAATTTGTATTCACTGATTACTAAACTCTATGCAATTCACTCTATGCACTTCACTCTATGCACTTCACTCTATGCACTTCACTCTATGCACTTCACTCTATGCACTTCACTCTATGCACTTCACTCTATGCACTTCACTCTATGCACTTCACTCTATGCACTTCACTCTATGCACTTCACTCTATGCACTTCACTCTATGCACTTCACTCTATGCACTTCACTCTATGCGCTTCACTCTGTGCACTTCACTCTGTGCACTTGCCTCTATGCACTTCACTCTATGCACTTTGCTCTATGCGCTTCACTCTATGCACTTCGCTCTATGCACTTCACTCTATGCACTTCGCTCTATGCACTTCACTCTATGCACTTCACTCTATGCACTTCACTCTACGCACTTCACTCTATGCACTTCGCTCTATGCACTTCACTCTATGCACTTCAGTCTATGTTGTTGTGTCAGGGGGCTCCGCACGGAAGAACCCTTCGCGATGCTTTCGGGAAAAGTCAGGTTTGAACCTAGGGCCGGCAAAACGAATTGTTGTGAGTGCGGAGAGGGGGGGGGAAGGGGGGGGGAATGGTACGTTTTGCCCCTTCTGGGGGGGTTGGGAAAAGACAGATGTAAAATCGGGGTGGGGAGAGGGGGGGGGGGTTAGCCTTAAACGGGAATTTGTTAAGAGATGTCAAGACCGAGGCCATACGGATGTTTCGCAGCGCAGCCTTAGCAGACAGTGCGGAGAATCCTTCCGTGAGGCACTGATGCACCGATGCCAACTTGCTCGGATCTGAGACCTGGGAGGGCAGCAGACTCCCGCAACATGAATCGTTGCACCTGCTGTACCTGTACCTTTTGCCACGGGGCAGGTGAGAGCCAAGAATGGGTTCAAATGAAAAAACAGCCAGTCTGCCAAGGCTCCAAGCTTTGTGCCGTCAGTTCGCCCGCGCTATGCCCAACATGAGGAGGTGCCTCGGACATTGCGAGTTGATTCTGCAGCTTGCAGGTGCCAACTGAAACCACACGTCCAACAAATGTCGAACCTACACAACCTGGACTTCCAAGTCAGACGGGTCGTCTTAAGAGCGAGAGCGTGAAGGGAGACTGCAGTGGTCGCAGTGGGGAGAGCAGACAGACACAAAGGTAGCGATTGTTTAGCACGGCAACTGGGCAACTGCACCACAGCAGGACAACCAACATGTAAGCAGAAGGACCCATCCTCTGGCTTTGGGATGCGCATGGATCTCAGCAGTGCAGCTTTTGCATAAGCTATGCTGTCATGCAGCACGGCAGCACGTCTTCTTGTGTGCCTCCGCCCTTTAGAATCCTTCGCGTGGGTAGTTCGGCATGTTGACTCTGTTTGCCCTGGCTGATTGCTGTCTGATGGCCAGTTCGTGGCGAGATGTGAGCATCTCCGGTTGTAGGCTTCGTGGCCCAAGCAACTTGTGGATTCTGTGCTGCCATCTGTGCCTTGTGCTTGGAAGGACCCGGGACATGGGATCTGAGAAGATACTGTAGCACCATGGCAACGGATGCGAAGGTAGAGGACGTATAGGAGGGTATAGGCCTTCCAGTGGCCATCAGGCATTGCCAGCGCAGTCTTTTCTGCAAAGGAGGGCCATGCCGCGCCGCGCATGTCGGACCGCCCCATGCCGGGTGGCGGTTGTCATTGCCACTTGGCTGCAAGTTCTTATACCCCCCTTATGCCCCCCTCCTTATACACCCCCCCCGCCCCCGCGAAAGAGAGGAGACAGGGAAAGAGTCAACAAAGGGTTCACAGTCCTCCAAAATCGCATTCACAAAAGCCACCACTGCCAATGCCAGACCTGTTGGCGCATGGAGACTGACAAGCAAGACAGACCGAAGGGCATTGCGCAACCCACCTTCACTCGCAGTGTATGCGAGTGTGCGAGATGAGTATAGCAGTCGACCGGGGAGCCTGGAATCCCAAGTGACAGCCGCAAAGTTGAGAAAGATGAAGATACACCCCAACAAGAGATCGACAGGATCCTCAGTGGGACTTTCGAGATAGTCGAGAGGCCAATCCAGAACCCAAAAGGCGCCGAGGCGCCCTTCAGATTGCAAAGCCAGAAGCGCTAGGAGCTTTACCCTCTTCTTCTTCTTCTTGTCTTGCCAGCGCTTCCACACGCCTCTAGGGCACGAGCTCAGTCGTTGGTGGCATGGCTGGGTTCGCTTCGACCCCCATTCTGTGAGACTAAATTTACGTGCGCCATCAGGGCCAGCGTTTCCATCTTGGTTGGTGTTTGACACCCCGCCCTTAATCCCGACCTTCCCCCCGACCCCCCCCCCCACGACAGACAAGCACCCGGACCCACGAGGAAGAGGCTTTTTCTTAACTCGGGTTGCCGGGTAGGTGCCCATAGAGACATCGCTTGGGGGGAGCAGTCCGTGCCTTCTCAATGCTCGGACAGCTCGTCGCCCACAAATTGGGGCCACACGCGCGCGCGCGCGCTCGTTGCACAAGGGGTTCGGGCCCCCATGCCCCAGCAAATCGTGACTGAGGCCGCCGTGTCCCTTGCTGCCGCCATAGGCACGATGTGCACACACATTTAGGGCTAGACTGTGCATGCAGGCAGTCGGGGCGGCAGCAGCTGTGAAGACAGTCCATTGGCTGTGCAGGTGAGGCCTTTGTCTCATCTGGTCCGGTGACATCCAATGTTGTCCGCAGCCCCGGTGTCATGAGCATCCAGGTGCGCAGCATGGAAGGGATGAGATCACCCACTTGCACTAACATATCAAGATGCGTCGATGTGCAGCAAACCTCATGATTAGCGGCCTGCATGCTGCACCGTCGCTTCTGGAGGCACCTATGACTGCTGCTCGCCCCAAAACACAAGATTCTGCGCCGCTGTGGAAGGCCACATTGCCTTTATATTGCAATTTAAGATGAGCGAAGCCAGGCTCGCATCTCAAAAGTACATTATGCAACAGTTGTCAAAGCTCTAGGGAAAGCGCAGATTCTGCGACACAGACTGATGACAGTGTTGTCGCCATGCTTTCTTACAGGTTTGCCACGGCTGCGTGAAACACTGAAATCCCGACATCATGAACTCCAAGCAAGCCCTTCACGCAAAACTCTAGGGCCCCCAAAGCCCGAACCCTGCTGAAACTGTTGCTGCAGTGGTCACCGTCGAACACACCCATCACACACAGGCTCTTCATGGGTCCTGCGCACTTGCCAGGGGGACGATATGAAAACACCTGTCAAGATGTGGTGGTCGTGTTTGCGAGCTGTTGGGATGATGTTGTGCCAATGGCTTTCTGCATGATTGGGTAGCTAGCAGCTACGGCTCCTGACCTGAGAAGGAGCGGTGTATTGAAACAAACAGCTGCAGGCCTTCTTGCATTCAATCATGTGTATTTAACTTTGTGCGCGCAGGGGCAAGCTGCACGCAATGGTCACTCCCAACGACTGCTGTGGAAGCGGTAATATGACTGGCTACTAAAGCTTTGCGAGCTTGACCCCTGCATCCTGATTTCTCCTCCTTTCGGTTCCCATGGCCCGGCTAGGCGGGTGGCCACAAAACAGCTACAGTCAAGCGATGATGAGCTATGAAGTTCCCAAAACCCTGAAACCTCGGAGGCTGGCGCCTCCCTCGCTTTGCTGGGGCTTGCGGCTGTTGGCCTGCGCCCCAAACCGCGACAAGCAAAGGTGGGACGGTGGGAGGCAGTGTAGCCAGGAGCCCTTTCCATTCATGATGAAGTTGGGCATCTATCACCATTTGCCGGCGTGTGCCATTCCATGTCTTTGCAAGGTCTATCCTTTCTCAAACTGTTTCGCCGTGCAGAACAGTGCTTACGTTCATCAGGTTGTTGTGTTGAACCAGCGTGTTTCATTTATCTCCCCCATCCTCCTACACTACTCTCTCCGTCTCTCCCACACTGGTTTTTGTTTCTCTTTTGCGTTCTCGCTCTGGCTCTCGCTCTCGCTCTCTCTTTGTCTCTCTCTCTCTCTCACTCTCGCGCTTGTGTGCTGCTGCTGCTGCTTCTTCTTCTTCTTCTTCTTCTTCTTCTTCTTCTTCTTCTTCTTCTTCTTCTTCTTCTTCTTCTTCTTCTTCTGCTGCTGCTGCTGCTGCTGCTGCTGCTGCTGCTGCTGCTTCTGCTGCTTCTGCTGCTCCTCTTGTGCTCTGCAATCAGCCGGTGCCCTGATAGGCTAACGTGGTGATGGCATGTTGCTCTGTGACCGTCCTCGAGCCACCACGTGAGAAGGAGCCGCTTCCGGGCACGTAATTGCACCAATGCTGCAGCAGTTGCGGCGAGTTGCAGTTACTAGTAGTTACTGCTAGTTGCCGCTGCTCAGAACAAAGATCAGGTATAAGCAGTTGGATCAGAAGTCCATTTTTGTCAGGAGCTCCCCAGCATCATCAACCTGATTGACGTGACAGAGACGCCCACAGAGCTGTGGTCAGCATGCAGTGAGCCAGTGGAGGCGTGTATCGCTGTCTTCTGTTATTCTTCTTGCTTCTCTCGCTTGGCGACTGTGATGGTACTACTGTAGTAGAGGCAACCCCCGAGACGATCAGCCTTAATCAGCCGAGCCATTAGCCACAAGCCGCGCACGTTTGACAAAATCTTGGCAAGTCATCAAGATGTAGCCATAGGGCCGGCGTTTGATTATGCAGCATGGTTTGGGCATGACGTAAGATAGTTGCACCAAAAGGTTTCGAAGCCCTGGACATCGGAACCATATCATGTGTTCATTTCAGCTACGAGTTTCCAGCTTCATTGCATGTTTTCAGAACTGTTGACGAGGCTCAGGCATTCCAAAACTCTCCACGACCTACGACAAGACCGGTATCATCCGGTATCTAAGTCGTATCGCAGACACTTGTGCAAGTCGTTTTCGCTAGTCGTTTCTACCACAATTACCAGAGTCAGGAAATGTCCGGAACGCCCACAAGACGTGCACTTAATAGCTGGTCGTATATACTCAGACCCACAAGTAACCCCAAAGCAACCAAAAGACATAGTATGATCCTACTTTTAGGTTCATTGGGTAGTTAGAAGTACGGTGATAAGCACCCTAAGTGGGGTTCTAAGTAGAATAGTGATACTTGTAACCCTACGTATACCTACCCATGAACCTCCAAGTCTTGTGCAACCAGGCCTTGGAGCAGCTTTCAATGGGTTCCAGATGCACGCAACAGCCAACTCCGCGCACTCCGCGCGCTGCCCGCTGCGCAGGCGGCCGCCGGCAAAACCACTGCTGGTAAAAAAGTTTAACTTGTATAGCGGACATTAATGAGGGTTTAGGGTTCAAAAGGCTTTACATAGGGTTTAGAGTTTAAATAAGGCGGTCAGTTGAAATTGAGACAGTGTGTATCCTGGCCCGCCGGGAGCAGAGAATGCCGGAAGGCCGCAGCCGCTTTGCTGGTGCCCGCCACAGCCCACGGCGTGCTCGCGCTGATCGCAGCGCCCGCCGTGCTGCCACGCGGCGAACACTGGGCCTTGCGGGATACGAGGGTTTGCGAAATAGGGGGCCCCCAATAAATATAGACCCCGAAATAGGAGGATCCCCTCATAATAAGGACCCCCAATAAGGTACCCCTAAATTCCGAAACCCCCATACGTTCGGATGCTCCTGTGTTGCATTGCCTGTGCTCAGGTCGGCGAACGCCTGGTGGAACGCCCAACTCCGGTGGTGGTAGCGCCATCGTTCGATGCGAGCCACCTGTCGTACTTGTCACCCTCGGCATTGTATCCCGAACTGACTGACCTCCTGGGTTCCTTCTCTTCTGCGCGTTGTTCACAGGGTTTGGGGTTCTTGGGAGCCTGTGGGGCAATCAGAACACCAGGGGCCCTAGTTTCATGTAGGCTCAGAAGCCGGGGTGAAAGGATCAAGCTATGCACCTAGGTAAATACTAGTGAGAACACTTGGCAACCTCAAATGTTGCCCATTGCAGCCGTAGATGCTCCACTCCACTCATTCGCCACGCTGCCTTTTTAAGGTTCGTTGCGGTCGAAGATCCAGCTCCTTGGAGAACACTGCTTGACACAGAGGGTTAGCTTAGCTGCATGTGATGTGATTGTCTTAGGCAGGGGCTCTGCATCCCGCAGTCCCTGCGCTGCGGTGCCCGCTCGACGCATGCCACTCACGTGTGCGGCTCACGAACGCGCTCCTTGGCAGCACCGGGCTTCCTGAGAATGTCCGACTTGAGAGCTGAGTGCTGCACTTGCACCCTCAAATGTGATACCGTTGTCCTGGAGCACTTGCCTGTGTGATACTGCATGCAACTGACTTCTCAGAATTGTTGCCATAGTGTCTGCCTGAAGCGAGGAGGCAGCATCATCGAAGAATCATGGCCTGCAAAAAGGATAGGATAGGCCAAGTTCACTGCTGATAGATCTCAAACACATTTGCATGTGTATGTGTGTGTGTGTGTGTGTGGAACTGCCATGCTGCCAGCTCCGGCCCCAGTTGCCGCAGTGGGCTGGCATGACAATCTCACAGCGATGCCCGAGGTAGAACACGTTCTACAACAAGCCTCCTGTCCGCAACACCGTTTCGACATCATTGTTGACAACTTGACATAACTTGACATACCTTGACGATGGCTGGATGGAGAGTGTGGGTTTTGAACTGGGCCTAAGAGGCATTATAAGATGCCGCGGGATCCTTTTTTGCCCACACGGCAAACGAGATGTCAGATGGGCTCCAGGCATACGACATCTGCTTCGAACCAGCAATCTACAAGATGCTCTCGTGCGTTGATGGCTTTCAAGGCTCTGGCCCCGGCCTCAGAGTCTCATCTTCCTGTATTGCGACTGATACAGCTGCCGTTCTGGCAGGGAACTTCCCACAACAGGCCAAGTGTTGTGCACTTCGTTGCCGAGGCTTGTGCCGAGACTTGATCCCACCTGCACGGTTCGTCGCCCGCTTGCATGAATACGCATGCATCTCTAATAGGAATAGGGCCCGATGCCGGAGTTGAAAGAGCAAATCACATCAACAAAAGTGTAGGCGATGGAGTTGTTGAACTCACCTGGGAACTGTGCCCAAGCACGCAGGGCTTGTGAGCGGCAAGTGATGATGGAGTTAACTTAGGGGGGCGAGAACATGCAAGAACGATGCGAGCATCTAAGATGAATGCGCCACACACCCCAAGCAGACTGCCTTTCCTTGATTTTACGGTGAACGCGCGAGGGCAACAACAAAGCGGCAAAGGAGGGAAGAAAGAAATGGGACACTCACCCAAATAACTTAGCATAAGCAGAGAAAAAGGAAGAGAGAGCGCGAGCTCACAGGTTGCTCCAGAGCCCTCACAAAGATCTAAGAAGAACTCCAGCAAGGACGGAACGTTCGCCTTGAGTACAGAACTTCTATCTGCAAGCCGCACATGCTCAAGCTGCCAAAGGTCGTTCCGGAGATGATGCCGTGCTGCTGTAGCTGGGCAACATTGTTGAGGGATCATCTGTCTTCTGCCCTTGACACTCATCCAAAGATCTGGATTGGGATGTTCCCCCCCAACAGTCCTTTCTAAGGATTATATTAGGGAGGACTACAGTCCCCATTAAGGACTGTTAGTATAAGTGGGAACATCTCAAGCTGCGGACCTCAAAGCCCCAAAGCTTAGGCCGAGACGGGGGTGTGGATGCGGGGGGCTGCGGTCCACTCGCGTCTGTGCGAACGTCCCCCTGTGCCTTGGCTTGAGGCGGCATATGCGCTGTTCCGCTAGTAGTAATACTAAATTGTTATTGCATTTTATTATTATTACTACTGCTACTACTACATGATTGTAGTATGATACTGTATAGTAATTAGTATATTGGTACACTACTGATACAAGGAATGGTGGATTGTTGCTATGCTGTCACGTTGTTTATGCAGTTCAACGAAACAACCTTGCCCATTGGCATCTGTTTTTTCAGCCTGTCGAAACCACCAAGGATGTCTCGAAGGGCACGAATATGTCGTCTCAGTATGAAGGGGGCCTCTGCACTTCGGGTACGGAAGAATGGGGGACTGAAGGGTGTGGTGTGCACCTGCCAGTATGATAAAAATTGCCCCTTGTCAGAGAATGTAGAAACTCGTTGAGCAAACAGACTTTGTCTGTACCAGATCATCTGTCCAGCTAAACAGCCTATTGCTGCTTGTCGCATGTGTGCTTACATGCCATATGTGACCTTCTTTCGGAGCACAGGATAGGACTAGATTGGGCACTATCCAGAGACCTTCTCGCATGCTTCTGGCAAGGACCGCGAAACTGGACCCACAACCGTTTCGAAACCAAGCTCACGTAGAAGCACTGCACAGCATCAGAAAAGAAGCGCATGCGAGCATTCCAGATACGTGCTATGCTAGGGGTGCATTCGCTGGTCCTCAGTCGCCAGATATTCTAGGTTTGGGAGCCTTTGGACTTGCCTGGCATGCGGCCACATAACATAAGTACAGTAGTCCTTCGTTCCTACTACTGTATTTAGGGCCTAGTTTAGGGGTTCCCCAATTTTCGTACAACCCCCTAATTTGAGCTGCGGCCGAAGACTGGCTGTCGTTCAGGATGCCTGCAATGCCAAGTGGCCTTCCCCAAGCCTACTTGCTTTCAAGACTGAAGATGTTCTCGGGCGCTTTTGTCGCCAACGCTGCGCAGGAGCAGTTCAGAGGTGTGAGCTGAGGCTGGGCTCTCAAAGGGCAGGTGATGCTTGGTATTTGGCTTGTTGACAGAGTGTACAGCTCCGCAGTACATCGGCATCACGGAGTCACGGATGCCCTCGAGTGGCAGAGCTCAGTGGAGCCCAGAGCCCAAGTGACCGTTTCGGTGGATTTCAATGGACTCGGAAGTTGCATCCGCGTCCTGTGGCAAACAGTAGATTACCAAGCTCAGGCTTCACCCAGCAGCAGAAAAGCAATCATGGTGTTTTGCATAGGCGTGGGTGTGACTTCCTCCATACCTATGCAGGCAAAAAGTGAGGCGAGGGTCCTGCTCGACATGGTTATACGCTTCCCTTGCATCGTGTAGAATGTGATGGAAAGATCCATGCCCTTCGTCAGAACTCCCGGCTACCTGATGATTGTCCCCCAAAAAACAAATGAACAAGACCTCAAGGGGCTGTTTTGGCAGATTCTACTTTTGGGGGGAGGGGATAAGCGGTTCTGTCGTGACATGTCATGACACTGACACCTTGGACCGCGGCTCCTGCTGGCTCAATCATGGCCACACTCGACCTCGGCCTTCGAGCTCAACACAGTCGCAGCCCGGCACCTGCTGCATCTCACTGAGGCAAAAGCATTGGCGATATTGCAGGTTGATCTTCGGCTTCTCTTCCAGAGCAGACAGGTTTGGACAGCTTGCCGGCTGCTTTTCCTCCTGAAGGGAGCAGAGAGTCCAGGCAAGGATGAAGACCAGCGGATTGGGAGACGATGCTCCGGCCTCCTCAAAGAATGAAGAACTCGTCCAGGGAGTCCAGGGCACACCACAAGCATGGGCCAAGAATGAGTCAGAGGATGGCTTCAGCTCCGACTCCGACTCATCTGAGGAATCTCTCAACGCGAACTGCGTAAACATACCTCAGCCACGGAAGGAGGTGCAGTATCCCGGCTTCAGGCGCAACCGCAGCTGGCAAGAACCCAGTTCTGAAGTTCAACGGGCGCTGAACAGCTTGACCTCCTTCCGCTCCATGCTCATTGCCAACCAAAAGAAGACGCTGCAACAATTGGACGATGAACTCGACCGAATCCAGAATATGTCGAACGTAAGCCAGGGCCCCAAAAGTGATGAGACCACTTCGTGCATGTGCCGAAAGGTACAAAAAAACATAGCTGCACTGGACTCTTGGGATATATAGGTCATTCCTGCAAGATCTAGGCGTAGCGGCTGCAGCGGCTGCCGCAGCGATTCCGGTGTCAGGTGGCCGCAAAAGCCAAGGCAGCACCGCGAGCGAGGCCCCCGCCCTGCTGTAGGACGGCTGCAGAAGTGGAGTGAGCTAGAGGTCTTGAAGCGACGTAAGCTGTGGCATGCTTGCTTTCACAGGGAGTGCCATCTCTTCGAATTTCGAAACAAACGCGACCCTTAATATACACCCCCAAATAGTAGGATCCCCTTATAATAAGGACCCCCCATAAGGTACCCCTACGGAAAGCCCCACATGCAATGAGCAGGTGAAACGTTTCTCCTTCGGAGCTCTCTTTCCAGCAGTGCAGAAGCAACGCAAGCGCCGAATGTCTTGGATTCCGAAGCCGCTTGCATCTGCTGTCCGATTGGGGTTCCTATGATTTCCTGTTCCCTTCTGCCTTCTGAGTCCATCTGAGTCCTTGAGCCCGGGAACGCTAGGTCGTGAAATAGTTGAAAAGGCACGGATTCGGGGGAGCCAGAGTTGTCCCTTTCAGAATGGACCCTGAGTTCGGAAGAGTTTTTCTCAAGCCAAGGACATCCCCAGCCGCACCAGCAGCCTGTCAAGAGATCCAACGCAAGTGTCAGTGATGTGTGTTCCGCACGTGAGGCACTGAAACAGGATGATCCAGACCCTAAACCCTAAACCCTTTCTTGGCTGGGCGTTCCAGGGCTTGTTTCGAATATCTATGGTTTTGGATTGTTGCTTGGTTGCTGTTCTGTGAGGACTGTCTGCCCTGGGGCCTGCCCGAAGCACACCTTGTCATCTTAACTTGGGCTCTAATATGTCTCTGACCTTCTCCCCGTAAACGCGTGTGAAACAGGTGGGAAGAAAACCCCAGAATGCTCCGGTTGCCTACATCTACGCAGTTTCAAGCCATGGCATGCCCCCAAACATAGCTGAGCTTCTCAGGAATCCATTCCATCTTTGCTGGATGCTGCTGAGGCACTTTTCTAAGTTCATGTCACTGCGCACCACATGCACTGGCAGCTTGAGCCCACCAGACTTGACCTGGAGGTAGAGAAGCTGACGCGAAATGAGAAGGCCAAGATAAAAAAGGATGCCGATGAACAGCAGCAGAAGGGCATGCCGCTTGCTATGCTTTAACGTCGTGTCCGTTCCATTCTTCGGTCCCTGTGTTGTGGGGCGTGAGTGCATTGAATGCCCAGGCTTGTCCAACTGGATCCCGAGCTTGCTCGCAGCGCGGTCCGCAAACGCGCCACAGATGAGTTTGGAGAGGCGGTAGCGGGAGAAGTCGTGGAGTTGAGTGGGCGCTGCTACGAGTTTGCCACGCATCCCTACTTCGAGCGCTTCACTATGGCCATCATCTTCTTAAATGCCATGTGGATTTCAGTGGACATCGAATTCAACAGGGCTGAGATTTTGTCTGAAGCTGATGTCGGCTTCATCATCGTTGAGAACCTGTTTTGCTTGTTCTTTGCCTTCGAGCTTATTGTTCGGTTGTGGACTTACGCGCGTAAATGTTCTGCTCTACGAGACATCTGGTTCTTGTTTGACGTGTTCCTGGTCGCCTTGATGTCCTTCGAGACTTGGTTTTTTCCTTTGGCGCATGCGATCTCAGCGACAACCGGCGACACTATGACGGGAGGCGCTTCTGCCACTGAGCTAGCAACAAGATTCCGAAAGGTACAAGTAGGGGGGGGGAGAAGTGACACAAAAAAAGTCGCTGACTGTTCCCAGGTTCTCCGTGTCGCGCGGGTTCTGCGAGTGCTCCGAACTGCGAGAATGGCCCGCCTTGTGCGTTTGATGCCGGAGCTGATGATTCTGATCAAAGGCTGCATCCTATTTGAGGGGAAAAGTAGGGAATGTGTCGACTGCAGTATGAGACATAGGCATGAATTTCTGGCTGGCAGATCCTGACCAGAGCGCAAGGGAACATGTGGCACATGCACAAAACGATCACCTCAACAAGCTGTGCAGTTCATACTGTTTTTGCAGTGGAAAGAACGCCGCGCAGTCTTTGTTGTTTGTGGCCGTAGGCATGATGGTTGCATGCCGTTCCGTGCTCCTCAGCGGGAATGGCGGAGGTCAACGTTAAGCCAAGCATTGTAGAGTCTGTCGTAAGTCGCCAGTAACGCATAGTATGTTTGCTTGATGCTGCACAAGCAAGAGTCTGCAAGAGAGGTAACGGCTGCGGCCTGCTGTGGCTGTGGGATGTCAGCTGATCTGAGGTTCTTCACTTTGGTCCTACTGCTGATGTTTACCTACGTTTTCAGCACCTGGGCTGCCGATCACTATTGCGCGCTTGTTGCTCCCTGGCCACGCCTGCATACGTATGCAACAGGCCCCTCGCAGCCATCCTACTGCACTGAGGCGTGGCCTTCGTGCAGTTTAGCCGTGGAACCATTCTGGAGACGACATTCTTCGGCTCCATGGGCACCGCAATTTGGACGTTGCTCTTGCGTCTCGGCAGCGAACAAAGCTGGCCGCTGCGTCTTTTAGAGCTGCACACGCCTCGCTTTGCTCCACACGCCTTTCTTTGCTCTGCAGGAAGTGTATCCTCACCGACCAGCAGGTCATCATCGAGGCAGTCGCCGAGGACTCCATGCCGCTGGCGTGAGCAGAAGACGAAATCGGTTGTCCGGTTCACCAACGGGCAAACTCCCAGATGCTTCATGAAGTGGATGCCCAAAACAGAACCAATCCTGCTAGATTGATCTTCTGCAACATTGAGAAGGAAAGATCACCCAAACCTAAGAAAGAAGCGTACTGCAATGTTAATAAATTAATAAAGCATGAAAGCTGAAGCTGCAATCAAGAAAGAAAGCACATGGTAATGGTCAGATCATGCCTAATCTTGACACATCAGAGGTGTCCAGAAGCTAGCCAAGAGATGTAAGAATGCAAGCTTTGAAGTGGTATCACAGGTGCACATGTCAAAGGTAAGTCTGTGCTTCTTGATCTTCTTTGGCAAAGCTGGCCGAGTTTGATTGAGCGCTGCGCGCTCAAGTGCGACAGCTCCTCAACCAAAAGCGTACGCCAGGAGAGTTGGATCCTAGCTGCGTTGATACTGGTCTTCATTCTGTTCGGGTCCTTGACTGTGATGAACATGCTTCTCGGAGTCCTGGTGGAGGCTTCTTGGGGAGCTTGACAGTAGATTCAGTAAATCCGTCCATGTAAGGTGATGTAAGGTGTAAATCCTGTCCTAGTCCTATAGTCGTTGCCAAGGCCATGCTGCTAGGCTTGCCCATGATTGCCCATGCAGGCAGTCAAGACGGTGTCGACCATTGAGAGGGAACAGTTGGAAGTCGACTTTGCAAAGAAGGTCCTGTGGGAGATGATTGACAAAGGCCTGATGCTCACTTTGGCTCTGCCACCAAGTCCCCGAAACAATTTGCCACATGTGAAGGGAATACGCTCCTGACCTGTAAGGACATGCTGATGAGGATGGAGACAACAGGATCTCAGAACAGGAATACCGCAAAGTGCTTCGCACGCCGGAGGCACAATCAGGGCATCGAACGGCAATTGCAATCAGGGATTGTCGGCTGTTCACCAGCGGTTTTGAAAGAATTTGTTCATGGTTTTGTGCTACTTTAAGCTATGACGAGGCATTCCGTAGCCTGTGCATCGAAACGTTTTGTGTGAAATGCTGTATTTCCGAGCACTAGGAGTGCTGAGAGCATCTTGGACAAACCACAACTAACACTTAGGACTCCTCGAAATGGTGAACTTGCACGTGGGGAAATGCTGTAGTGCAGAGCATTTGGAGCCTCAAGAACATTTGTGCTCGCTGCAGGTATCAGCATCTGTCTCACACAGGCACACCCACGCGCGTGCCCGCGCGCTCGCAGCCGCCCACACCTCCAACCCCCACCCGCTCCCCCGCAGTGCACACAACCACCGACGCACAAACACGCACACACACACACACACACACACAAAGAGAATCACGCGGACACACAGACGCACACACGCACAATCACACAAACACACACAAACGCACACAAACAAACAAACACACACACACACAGAGACAGACACAGACACAGACACACAGACACACAGACACACAGACACACAGACACACAGACACACAGACACACAGACACACAGACACACAGACACACAGACACACAGACACACAGACACACAGACACACAGACACACACACACACACACACACACACACATACACACACACACACACAGAGACTCTCTAACTCACTCACTCACTCACTCAAAACACACACGCGCACCCGCACAACACACACGCACACAAATAGTCTGTAAGTAAACGTAGCACACAAGAAAACAGAGCACAAAAGAGACGGTCACCCCTTCCTGCATGCCATCACTGTGTCAGGCCATGACGGCCCTCGCAAGCTTGGGAGTCGATGTGGAAGCTGCCCTGGATTATGGCAGCTCAGCTGATCAGCTGAGCCCCCATGGGGGTGGATTTAAACCCCAGAATCTTGCGCCAAGATGACCTTCAAGGGACTAAGGGAACTGACCATGATGAACAAGTCTGCACTGAACTTTAAACAGACCTGGCAAAGTAAAGAGTCGTCGCACGGAGAATTCTCCTAAACCCTAGATTAAACTGATTAAACGACACGCTGCTAGAATGCATTGACTTTTGCTGGTGCTTGTCCACCTGTTGCACGTAGTCTGACCAATGATGACCTGTGAACCTTGCCGGCCTTAAGTGGGAGAGCGAGCGACTTCGTACTTCGTTAAACGAAAAGCCCTCCTAGGCAAGCTGTTGTTCGAAGATGGCGAGCCGCTAACATTTGGTGACTTCATGCGGGGCATCCTCACGTTGCGGGGCTCCAATCAGACCACCGTCAAGGCCCGTTTGAGAACCATTGAACCTGCTACTGTTCTAAATCCAATGGTGAAGTACAATGCGTTGGGCCTGCGAGGACATTGTTGAGTTGCGCAAGTTCACTGCAGACGAGTTTTCCCACATCCACGACATTCTGAGCAGTTTGTGCAAGTACGTTGTAGCACCAGGACTGACACGTCGTGATGTGCTGCCGCGTTGGTGCTTCTGTCGCTCTGTCGCTCTTGCTGCTTTTATCTCCGACCTACGGAGCAAGTCAAAATAAGCTTGTAGCAGACCTGGGAGGCCTTTTGGCCTTTCTGTGACCAGGGCATAATGCATCCCTCATGCGGCAAGCCTGCGGGACATGCAAGGAAATCATGGATTGGGGGCGAGGAGGGGGTTGCAGCAGACGCTCAGACAGTCAGACACTCAGACAGTCGGACGCTCAGACACTCAGACATTCAGACCCTCGGACGTGAGTTGGTCTTGAAGAGTTTGACTGTCTGAGTGTCTGACTGTCTGCCTTCTTGGTCCGCTAATTCAGACATTCAGACGCGAGCTGGTCTTAGAGACTGACATTCAGACGCGAGCTGGCCTTAAAGAGTCTGACTGTCTGAGTGTCTGATCTCGGTCCGCGTATGCTGGACTTCAAGAGTCTGACTGTCTGACTGTCCGACTTGCTGGTCTGTGTATTCCGGGTTCGAAGAGTCTTACTGTCTCAGACACTCAGACATTTAGACATGAACAGGTCGGCTTGCGTGTTCCAGACTTGAAAAGTCTAACTGTCTGACTGCTTAACTCTCTGCTCTCTGCACATTACAAAGAGAAGACAGTCAGACACTCAGACAGTGAGAGATACAGGACCTGCAAACGTTCAGCCAGTCAGACACTCAGACACTTTGGGCTACGCAGACACTCAAACACATAATCCAAAAAGCTTATGACTACCCAACTTCAGCGAAGATTCACTTTTCTACAGTACTTGGGTACGAGACCCATGAGCACCCAAGTCTCCTCCAAAAGAAAATGGCTGACTCTCTGGCTGTCTGGCTGTCTGACTGTCTGCTTTTCAGTTTGCGCCCCATTTGCACGCTCTGTCCAATCATGACCTGAAAGAGTACTGCAGTCTCCAACGCCAGTTCCCATCCTCGGCAAGATAAAAGGGTATCTGGAGGCCGCCACAGGGGCCGGGTACGTGGGCTGGGGTAGACACGTGACAAGCGGACCACTAACATCGCGACCAAATCTTTGCTGTGCTAGTCGCAGCCCAGATCAAACAGCGAAGCTTTGAGATATGTCTCAAAAGCACCACTTGACCTCAGCGAACTCCGCCGGCTGCCCACCCAAGCCAAGCCGGCACAGGAAAGTATCGTACATGTCTGAATCGATCTTGAGGCCTACACTCACGCAATGATGCATATCATATGCACGCATGTCCCCCGTTTTCTTTTTTTTTCCGGGAGGAGCCCCTCTCCACGACAAGGACAACGACCATCGGCCCAGCCATGCTTCTTTATCCTCCATCACCAGCTCGGGACGTGCTTCGGAAAGCTGCTGAAGAGAATGCGGAGGTGCCTTGAAGCCGTGTGGCATCTTGTGGCCTTGTGCTCACAGCTGCTGTATCTGCATGATTACACTGGCCCCGGGAAGTTGGCGAGCTTGGAGATGGTTGTGCGTGTAAAGGAATCTTGCCGAGCATTGCTGAGGGGTCTGGAGGATCTTTATCGCCATTTGACCGTGTTATACGGCTGCATGTGACAGCTTTCCCGGCCAGTGCTTGCAGGAATTCGTCAGAATGCACCATGCATCATGTGTTATATCCCTGGCCTGCCTACACCAGCAGTCCTGGGACCAGATATGACGGCTCCCGGATGGTCCAGCATTCATTTAATGGGGGCTTCGCGCCAACAAAGTCAGTGTATCCTGGAGTCTTCAGCCGCTTAAGTCATCTTTGCCAATTCGTTCACGACCATTTTGGTCGCAAGGCGACTTCACGTGCCAGGACGGCTCCGGACAGTGCTTACCCGGCTTAGCCGCTTAGCCATTTCCGAAGGCATCGCACTATCATTGCCCGCGAGATGACCCCTTCAGAGATTGCAGGTATGCCTGCCTTTCCGGAGAATTTTTCTTGGCTTGTCGAAGACATGAAGGAGCCTCAGAAGCTTTCCGTGCCAGAATCCAGCACTCCTGGATGATTAGGCTGAGCGTTGCAACACCAGAACTTTCTCCTCCTGCTCCTCATCTTGAGGGATAGTCCCATCGTTAACGCAAGATTGAACGTGTGTTAGTTGCATGCGATGTGATGGACTGCTCTAAGTATACTCTACCAGGAGCCGTGGGGAAGTTTCCGGTATTGCCTGGCTTCTCTTAGAAAGGTTGTTGTGTGGATGCCCAGGACCTTTCAAGCAATTCGTTTAAAGGATGTTGAATTCACGGCAGAAGGCTTGCTGTCCTTCCCTCAAGTGAAGCTTCGTCCGAAGTCCCAAACCTCGGTGCTGTACGCGGGGCCGACCATACCATCAGGCCCGTTACTATCCATTCATTATAGCCCACGTCACTACAAGCCTTCTGCCAGTTTTAGGCGCTCACATCCTGTGTCCAGACCGCGTTGTGGCATGTGCAGTTCTTTGCACTCTGCATTTTGTTGGGTCATATTGGGTGATGGTACAAAAGACGATCGAAGTGGCCAGTATTCTCCCGTGCTACATCCCCCACCCCTTAATAAATGTAAATAGGGGGGGGGGCGCGTAAATGCAAAACAATATTTTTTACATTTTCAGGTTTGTGCTGCAGGGTAGGGTAACTAGGGGAGGAAGGTAAGCAATCCCACGCATATCTCATATCCCAAGCAATCCCACGCATAGGATTTTACATTTATTGTTTCTCCTCGTCTCCCGAGCCCGAAAATGTAATTTACATTTTCCGCCCCCCCCCATGCTAAGGGGAGGGGGATCGTGCTACGTGACTCGCACTGCTGGAAAATGCAACGAGCGGTGCTCTCAAAGAACCTTTTTTCCGGGGTCTAGCAGAGTCTAGCACCTCCGGCGACAGGACAGCGAGCCAAATGCTCGAAACTCCGAAACTCGACGAAAACAAAGCTGAAGTGAAAGCATCAATCGATTTGCAGGGGCAGGTTAGATCGCTAATAACTTGTTGTGGAGAAGGTTGTTCTTGCAGCTTCTCTGCAGCCGTTGTAGACGGCCCTTCACAAAGTCCTTGCAGCAACACGGTGGAGCTTCGGGTGTTTAGTGCTCATCTTGCAAAGTATGTCAAATCGCAGGTGGATGTGGAGGTAGGTTTCGGCTTGAAGCGCATCTACCTTTGCATGCGACATCTTATACCGTCTATACCGTACTCCAGGGGCACGTAGAATCTCGTAGAACTTGGCGTGGCGCATCTTCGCGCTTTCTGCGGCTGCCCAAGTTCGCGCGGCCAACCATGGCAATGCGTGGTCGGTGGCTTAGGACTCCCCGAAAATGCCCGCCAGACACGGCACTGGAACGCCTGTTTATAAGTGTCGCGAGCGCATTGAGGTTTGGATGCCGACGGCTGGGCTTTGCCTCGCAACCAGGCAAGGGTTTGATGTTATATGGATCATGCCTTCTCGAGCTACCCTCGATTCGATTGCAGGAGATGAGCCGTTGCACGTCAGACAACAGTGATGGGTATGCTGACATCCACGTGCCTCCCAAAGGCCCAGATACTCGGCTTTCAACGGACAGCTCCTGACTCTTTGCAGTTCTTTGCAACCCTAAACCCTAAACCCTAAACCCTAAACCCTAAACCCTATGGGGTGGTAATCTGTGACCTGAAGAACCCGGCCTGGATGCACCCCCACCTTGAGGTGAATGATGTGAACCTAGTCTTTGCTGTTGTGGGGAGATGGTGATGGGGATGCCTCGGGGCCCTTTTTGCTGAGGGCACATACGAGAGATCACGATTGTTCCCTGCGGAGTGATCCCAGAGGGGGTCTGCTAGGCGGGTGGCAAAAAAAACCCTAAACCCTAAACCCTAAACCCTAAACCCTAAACCCTAAACCCTAAGCCAGCTCTACTCCTATCTCGTAACGCTTCTAGAGACGTCTCCCAAGGATGAGATCCACAGCCGCAGCTCCTCACGGAACTCCGGCTTGGCAAGCCGGACCTCCTCGAAGAAATCCAACCGCCTGGTTCAGGAGACCTGATGAACTTATGAGGGAAATTAGGGCCCTATTATAATATATACATATACATATATATGAATATATATATATATATATATGTATATATATAGATATATATATATATATATACGTATACACATGTGTATATATGTATATTTCTATAGATACCCTTTAAGGGATTATGTAGGGCCCGAAAACAATGCTATATGTACCCTTTAAGGGAGTATATAGGTACCTCATTCCCTCATTCCCTACTGAGAACCAGCCAGGAGACTGCTCAGGCCGTCGAGGGTCTACTGGCTTTCAAGGCGAAGCTGGCCGCCAGTCAGAAGCAAAATATGCAGCTGCTGGAAAGCGACTCGGGCAATCTTTGGAATAGACTTCTACTGAAACGGACGCGCAGCCTCACAGCTGTGAGACTTGTTTTGGTAGTGCCCCCAATGGGTGCTCCCCCCTTTGCAAGACCTCTCTTTGGAAGCCACATCTCCGTCAGGTGAGCTGGAGAGGGTGAAACGCCTCCAATCCTTGTACCTGACAGCACCCACGACAGATGGGCATTTGGGCGGAACTTGTTGGCTTACAACATTCGTGTTGGTTAGGGAATGGTGAGCACACCTTCGAAGGGGTGCTCCTTAAACCATACTTTTCTGAGCATCTTCAACAGCCAAGACGAGGTCCGCATCACCAGACCGTCCTAAGCTCTCCGAGCACAAGGCCGAGAGCACGTCCAAGGACTTCAGGCCACGCTATGCTCACATGCTGAGCCCTCCAAGCATCTCGAACCCTAAACCCTAAATTTGACTTTCAAACCCCGCTGTGCTGTGGCTAGTCGGATGCCAAAAAAACCCTAAATTCTCGAAGCCGCTTGGAAGGTTGCGCCTTCCCGGGGCATTGAGCAACAATGACGACTTCAAACCAGCGAAGAAGGAAGCAACAGGCAAGCAGCTTTTAGCAGCTTTAGGGCTCAGTCCTGCTCCAAAAGGGCGCCTCGCAGTTGGGTTTTCAGCAATGTGGGATTCTCGCAACAAAGTTTAGACGAGTTGCTAAGAATTCGTGTGCCAGGTTTGGTTGCCCCGCAGCCCGGATTCGTGTCCATATCCTTGCCTGCCGCTGCAATGAAGCAGCGGAAACGGCGAATGTCCTGGAACCTGATCTGTAGAAGTTCACACGGACTGCAGATTAGCTTTGGGATGTCTTGGGTGGTTCGAGGGCAGTCCGAAAACTATTTTGCATGGTTATACTGCAACAAGCTGCTTGGGATCAGCTTAGTTTGGGATTGGGAACCTAGCTCCGCATACCTGCTCAAGGATCCACAAAAGCGGCGCGGGTGACGAGAGTCATCCGGTCGTGGGCTGAGTTGTGAGCATTTTGCATTGAAGGCCCTGTGAAGGTGCATGGAAGACATGCAGCACGAGATAAGTCGGAGATGACCAGGTCGTTTGGTGGCTTTCCTGGGATGGGGGGCATGGTCTTCCACTAGTCACTTCCGGGCCCTAGTCCCGAGTTCCTTTCAAGGTTCCTTAGTAAAAAAGGTTTTTTCCCCATAGCGGCATAGCCTTTCCCGTCAACACCAAGTGCTGGGCCATGTCCTCAAATCAAAACTCTGATGTGCCCCTCTTGGCCAGCATCCAAGAGGGATAGCTTTCATGATGTCGGTGTGTGGGAGGGCCCCAGTAGAAACCTAAGGCAGAGGAGATTGAAATCGAGGAGCCTGAGTTGCCTGACATTGCGCAGTTGACCCCTGCTGAGAAGCAGAAGGCCAAAAAGGACGCCACGGATGCGCTGCAGAATGGCATGCGCCTTCGCTGAAATCTGCGACCTTACGTCGTTGTGGTTTACACATCTGGTTCGCTATCAATAAGAGTTAAGGGCGCCGAAAAGCATTGATTTTATCAATGTTCCTCCACCCCCCTCCCCCCTCCCCCATTGAGCAGTCAAGCATTCACCACCCCACATGGCCCCCACATTACTCCCCGTTGTTAGGCGATGTACGAGCTTAGCCCTTGTGCACAACGAAAAAGCATTGTCTAGCTTTCGTAGCCCTTATCAAGGGATTGGTGAGACATAGCGGGTTGATGCTCCTTTCTTTAGTTGTAAAGCGCGAGAGGGTTGCCAACCCTGTGTGTCAACAATGCACGGATTGCACAGGCTTGCTCAATTGAACGCCGATGTCGCGAAAGAGAATGTGCGCAATCGAGCGGCGGCAGAATTCGAAAAGCAGCCTGAAGACAAATTCGTGAAGGAGCTTTGCAGAGTTCAGATTCTAATGAGAATCGCGTGCAAGTGAGTGCATGTGGCTGCTTCGGGATGGGTGTAGGTACTGCACCACCATCCTTGAAACTCTGCTACTTCTTCTAGTCACAATGAAAAAATCTTGCCAGAACTGCTGTTGCAGGAGGGATGGTTGGCGTGGAGACTTGTCCGCATGTGTTTTCTACAAGCCTCGGCTAGCTACCGTGAGCACTTGCATCTTACACCCTGACCTCTTGGGAACCCAGGATTGCACTGCATCCTTTTTTCGAGCGTATCACAATGACCGTGATCTTTCTCAATGCAATATGGATTGGCATCGATATTGAACTCAATCATGCAGACGTCCTTGCAGAAGCAGACGTCGGGTTCATTCTGGCAGAGAACTTGTTTTGCTTCTTCTTCTCTGCAGAGCTCTTGATTCGGTTCCTACTGTACACTCGAAAGGTGTATGCGCTCAAAGACATGTGGTTCCTCTTCGACCTCTTCCTCGTTGCCCTGATGATCGTTGAAACTTGGTGCATGCCATTGGTGCATCTACTATCCGCGTCTCCAGCTGGGGCTTCCACGGGTGGGCTCTCCGTTCTTCGAGTCGCACGGGTCATGCGCGTGCTGCGTACAGCACGCATGGCCCGCTTGGTGCGGCTGATGCCAGAGCTGATGATCCTCGTGAAGGGTATGATGGTCGCTTTCCGCTCTGTGACACTTGGACTTCAAGAGTACTTCAAGCATCTGCGCATACTAAACAAATCTGTATCAGCATGCTGAACAAGCGACGTGGCATGCCGGTACAAGCTGCTTGCCACAAACAGGTTCTTCACGCTTATCCTGCTTCTGCTCGTCACGTACATTTTTGCCGTGGCGTTCATGCAGTTCAGCAGGGGCACAAATCTGGAAAGAACCTTCTTCTCATCCATGGGCAGCTTGGACTTGATACACAGGTTCAACAAGAGTACGGGCATAGTCGACGACGAGAGGGTAAGGCGAATTCCCGCTCAATCCTGCAGAGCAATGGCCTTACATAAAGGACATGAAGTAAGAGCTTGGGACACAGGTATGGCTGTGGAAACCCTCATCCTTGGGTGCGTCCTCACGGATCAGGCGCAGGTCATTCAGAGTGTTGGCGAGGACGGGGCATCACAGGGCCTTTTTTCGGAAATTTTGTGTTGAAGGCGTCCGAATTGATCAGGTGTACTCCATGCCCGCAGGAGAGCTGGGAGATGGCGGCGCTACTGTTGGTGTTCATTCTGGTGGGCTCCTTCACTGTGATGAACATGCTGCTAGGTGGGCGGATCTGCGTGCTTTGTGTGCAAAGCCTTGGCGAAGCATGAGAACGCTGCCCGGATGGAGGAGTGTTGGTTGAAGCCATCAAAACGGTCTCAACCATCGAGCGTGAACAGCTGGAAGTCGATTTTGCCAAGCGTGTCCTTTGGGAGATGATTTCCAAAGGCGCGCCGGCGGCATCGCTTTAGCATTGATTCAGCTTCTGTCAAGTCGCACCCCCTGTATATCCCTTTAAGGGATTGCGCAAGCTACCTAGTTCACTTGTTGATCATGTTGATCCACCTGCGCCTTGTCAGGAGAGGCAGATTCAGACGGAGACAACAAAATTTCGGAGGATGAGTACATGAGCCATGACTGTCAAGAGGCCTTGTTTGTACATGAGTGTGAAGACATCCCCCAACCTTGCAGGTTGATAGTAAAAATCTGAGAGAAATGACTTCAATTGCTGCCGGCTGAAGAAAACATGGACGCACGTCTCGCACCCTAGGAATGTCTTGCGAAAGCCGGAGGCATGGACCCCTTGGTTGCACATGAATTTGTGCGTCAGCTTGCTTCAAGACTGTTCCAGCTTCACAGACACGGGCTGTGTCTCCATGATTTTGGGAAGACCGGATGACTTACCTCTAATGTCTGATCAACTTTGTTCCACCAAAGCTGTTTTGCATGACTAGCAGTTTCAACCCGGACTGCTGTCGAGCCACTGTACTGTCTGCCGATGCTCAGTTCTTGTGTGCTATAGGCTGTGACCGCACTGACGAGCTTGGGGGTGGATGTCGAGGCAGCTTTGGATTACGGTGCTCAACTCAGAGGATCTCTCTCGACCAAGTCTTGAGTTTCTGGTCTTCCTGCGCATAGCCACCTGGACAGTCGCACCACATCCTAGGCAAGCTCCTGTTCGAAGATGGGGAGCCCTTAACCTTCGGGGACTTCATGCGCGGCATTCTAACCCTTCGAGGCTCCAACCAGACGACCGTGAAGGCCTACATGTGCACTTCACGAGTCGTGGTGCAGCTCCCCATGAAGTATCTAAAAGGCGGGCTTATGACTTCCTGAGCTGAACGCACTGGAAAAGTTGCTTCGCGATTGGGATTTTGCAGAGAGTTGCCGCAGAGAAGGGGGTGGCCAGCTTGGACGCTTGGAGCACGGTCAAGGCATGGAAGCATTTGACGGTTGCACCAAGAAATAGAGTACTGCCGAGCCCGTTGTATGTGGCGTCGTCTGCTGCATGGTAAACAGATTTGGAAATGACTGGAATGATATACCACTTCAGTCCAGCAGTTAGCAGTCGCTACCCGAAACCCTTAATCCTGGAGGACATCGTGGACTTGCGCAAGTTCACAGCCGACGAATTCTCGCAAGCCCCTGGCATCGCAGTAGGCGCTGCTCTACAATACCGTCCATCTCAGTCATCAATCCTCCATAGCCAGTCAGAATCGCTCCTGCCTCAAGTGTTGTTGGAAATGAGTGTTGATACACCTGATGATCTTTGATATGGTGACAATGTGAGTCCAACCATTTCACAGACTAGACTCCACTTTCCTTTTGATCCTTTTCAAACCTTCTTCATGTACTTTCTTTGTGCTGATTTCGAAACTGACATGAAAATGCGGGAGAGACTTATGGTAGGCTTGTTCTGCAATTGCTGCGCTCTTGGAGTTCGCGCGGCCGGCTGTATCCAACTGTTGCGAGGCTGACAGCGAATGGATCTGTCAAACCAAGGTTCACGAGCTCTTGGGCGGCCTTGCGCAATATGTGATGTCACACACTGCTGGACAACTTGGTGCATCTTGAGCATGGGGTCAGGGGAACCCGCGCTAGGAAACGATGACTGCCGGTACAACACCAGAGCGACTTCTGAGAACTGCCTTAAGCCGATAGCCCTGATGTCCGAAGGAGTTGCTCCGCCCAACCTTCACCCAGCGCTGTTGCCGCCTTCCAGAAGGCCGGCGAGACGGCCATAGCCCATGACTAGCATAACGTGAAACTTAAAGTTGAAGATTAAATGGCCTCAGTAGAGCAAACATGCATTCAAAAAGAGAATCACGCAAAAGACTTTACCAACAAGCTGAAGCTGCGCTGTGGGAGATGTTTGCGGTCGCAGGACGTCCTTCGCTTCACGCTCCTCGAATGAGAAGGAATCTGTAAAGGCCTCGTATTCCAGGTGATGGCCACATGTCCGGAAAGCAGGATTGTCGCAAGCGATACAAGTTCAGCCCCAGACGGCAAGATGAGTCAGGGCATGTAGGGTGCAGGGACAAAGTCCGAGATAATGACAATAGTAAAGGTTGTCGTCAATCCAGCAGAAAGATGTGCCGGTCGGCCGGCATAGACAAGGCGCAGAATTTCCCAGTCGTGGATCGCACGGCTGTAAGCGAGTGGACTTGAGCGCGATGCTTAGAACCTTCATGGAGGTATGACTAGAGAACCTTCGGGTCGCGTGCCTTGCCATGCGAGTCTCCAACGAGATCATATCTCCTACTCTCGTGACCCGCTGCAGCTTGGCAGCAAGCGAAACGGAGACAAGTCTTTGGCCTGGTCGAAGCGCTGAATACAGCCAGAGACAGTTTCACCACACCCACATCCAAACGGATGAGCACGTTCCAACTTAAACCCTAAATACCCTAAATACCCTAAATACCCTAAATACCCTAAATACCCTAAATACCCTAAATACCCTAAATGCCCTAAATACCCTAAATACCCTAAACCGGCAGCATGCTCACAGCATCCCCCGTGGCTGTGCGCTGGCTGCAGGGCCTGCGGTGATCCAATTTCCATTACGTCGCCTCACGAGAGTCCAACTGATGATGGCAGGACCCGTGACCGTTTGAATCCACCACGTGCGATACAGGTGCGATATAGTATGCTACGAGTCTCTGATAGAATTTTTGCCAACTGTTAGGTGTAACTTAACCCGGTACCTGCACGGGGGCAATGGCACGTGATGGCTTTCAATAGCCGGAGTAGCAGGGCGATGCATACATGGCATACATGGCTTTCACTTCGACCACAACGTGGTTTTACATTTTATGACACCGAAGGCAAGGTCCCATTTTCCAGAGCTGGGAGATCTTCCTCTGGTGTTAGGAGCCCTGCGTAAGGGGCATTAACTATAAAATGTCCGTAGGACCGCAAGCGGCACCAAAAGACAAAATGCCCAAAAGCATCTTGCAGGTAGGCGTCACGTCGCGCTGCAGCACGAGGGTCTAGTTTACAGAGCCCACAGCGATTGTCTTCCGAGGCAGACTATGGCCTTGGGCAGCGGCTGCAGCAGCAGCGGTTCAGATCTGAGCTTCGGGGACCGTTCGCACAAGAAGACGGCCAAGGTTTTTTCCCGCACTTGAAGCTCCTTGCTCTCAACGGCTGTGAGTATTATGTTTTCCATGCTGCTCGTGTGTTGTATGCCATTGCGGCTGATTGCAAGCCAAGCACACCAAGAGGTGAACACGCTTCGATGCTTGTACTGACAGGCTGTGCTGATTGCTGGAGTCAATGCTGTGTGACTGCACAGGGTCGATCGCTTGTTTGCAAGCCTCTCCCACTGCACTATCGCCTTGCTTACCTGAGGCAGCCATGACACTGACAGGCTGGCAGCACTTGCAACACACAGATTCGAAAATTCGATGGGAGATTCGGTAGTTTCCTTTTACAGGGTTCATAAGGAGAGGGGTTCAAGGGGGCATGTAACCCAAGTTCCGTTATGCTCCCCACTGCTGAGGCTCCCAAGCTTGCTCAAGGTTCCCTAGGTGTTAAACCCCCCCCCAATGAATCCCCCTACCTTTTTAAGAACCCTATAATCCTTTGCGTGCCTCATGGGCTGAGCGGCTGGCAGAATGTTGAGATTCCTACATCCGAAAAGCCGGCCAGTGCCTGTAGTTGCGCATCCGCGTGCGCAGGCCGGAAGGCAACCGCGTGTGAGGAGAACTCGAGACCACTCCTGGTCCGGACCCACAGAGTCGTTGTATTGTCGTCGCATGTAATATTGGCACCTCGTGCGTTGAATGATGGGAAAAAGTTGAAAAAACCTCCGCATTGAGGGGCTCAAATGGCGCAGGTTTGGATTGAGCGCCATGGCTTACCCGAGCCAGGACGATGCGCAGAAACAAGTCCAAAGCCCGGTCGATGACATACGCTTCGAGCAGTACAAAGATGAGAGCGATATGCCTGGCATCGTCAGCTTGATTGACAAGGATCTGTCAGAGCCATACTCCGTCTTCACATACCGCTACTTCATCAACAACTGGCCAGACCTCTGCTACATGACCATGCAGGGGGATCGCTGCGTCGGGGCCATCATCTGCAAGCTAGACGTCCATCGCTGCCGGAGGACACATCGCGGCAGCATGGCTGAAGTGTCTCTCTCCATCCTTGAACTGGCTAAGCGATTCTGGACATTAAAGATGCACTGGCTCGAAGTGGTAAACCTGCCCCTTACTTGAGGATTCCCTTTGTTGAGCATCCCCAAAGGAGCAGGCTTTGAATCAGAATAAGATGGATTTGTATTGTTTAAGGAGACAGAATTTCGGTGGAACAGAAGGTCAACAAAAGAGTTTAGGGTACGCAGCTGCGTTATCTACGCTATACTCATACTGTGAGTCGTGCTGTGGCACAATGGAGGTTCAGTTGACGGTTCAGTTCATCCTTCACGACAGTTTTAATAGCCTGTAGCCCTTCTATGCAGCATTGAGGGTACGGTTTGCACAGGCTTGCTTGCCTGCAAAGTTGTCATGCCGACTATACACGTGGTCATGAAAGATACACGCACGTAATCAAAAAAGCCCGCATGGACTGGCAAGAAACCTGTCCAAAAAATGGCCCTTCCGACATCGCGAAGACTTAGAAGCGACATTGATTTCTTTGCAGTCTCATGTTTATGGCTGAGGCTACATTGCAATGCTCGCTGTGGAGAAAGAGTTGCGGGGCCAGCGGATCGGTTCCAAGCTTGTCAAGCTTTGCCTAGATCGGATGCGGCTTTCTGGCTGCACTTCATGTGCTTTTGGGGCAAGGGCGCTGGGTTTGCAACTTTGCGCGCGCGGTTTGACTTAAATCTGGCAGGCAGCTGGGTGCGGATGAGTGCGTCTTGGAGACGGCACCGTGGCTTTGAGAATGCATAAGTCTGAGGGGGCATTCTTCATTAGCCCTTTCAGCGACTCCGCAATGCCAAGAGTCTCTTTGGTTGGAGTTCTGAGTTCTCAGCACAGCGCACGTGTGAGGAAGTGACCAACCTCGGTGCGCTGGGTCTCTACCGAAGCTCAACTGAAGTTTGATAAGATGATGCCACGGCTGCCACAGCGGCAACCGATTGAATTCGGATGGGTATGCAGTCGGCAAGACCTGGCGGAGGCCACAACAAGATCCAAGTATCTGAGCTGACCGCAAAAACTGTCAGCATCGTGCCACGAGGACATCTGAGATGGGCAAGCACCAGTTGTTGGTGTTTAAGCGAGCTAGTATGTCCGTGGTAATGCCAGTTGACGTGGCAATCGGCACTGAAACCAGGCAAAACCAAACTGTCTAAATCCGCTGTCTGCTCAAACTGTGATAGATGTGTGCAAAAGGCGGAAAACGAACTAAGGAAGCATGGGCTTCGTGAAGGAGAAGCGCTTGCACAAGAACCTTGGCACTTGTGGAAAGTTCGTTGGAAAGTGTAGCTTCTGTCAGTCTTCTGTCGAATCGTGTGAATTGTGGGTTCTGTAGATGGCGCAGTACCTGCATGTAGTCGGATCGACCAGTCAAGACGAGACAAGAAAAGCCACGTCGTCCACCAGGCAGAGTCGACACCCGAGCCATCTCGTTAAGCCTCGGTTGAGGGAACAGGCGAATTCCTGCAGTCTGTTCATGGTTTGGTGCGTCCTCGAGACGGGGCGGCATGATGTTTCTGATACTGGTTGCTTTCTGTTACGGTAGTCTGGGCTTTTTGCCAATCGCTGGGCCATGCCGTAGTCCTTTCTGGTGATCGTTCTTTCTCTTTTGTGTGTCAGGACGTGTGTCGTTCTCGTTCTGTCCAAGTTATTGCCGCACGCTCCTGTTTTGATGTACGGTTTCCCGACATTTTCCAAAATCGATTGTCAAAGGCGCACCACGCATCAACGACATGTTTCCATGAAAGCGCGTGAAAACGACAAAGACGAGGTTCCCAAAATCTGAATCCGACCAGCCTTGCCTGCCGTTCTTAGCCAGGTGAGTGTTGCAAAGAACTATCTTCAAAACAATTGCCCTAAGAACCCTAAACTCAAACCCTAAACGGTCCTTGACCCAATTGAGGGGAACCCTAAACCCTAAACCCCCTGAGCAACTATGTAGGCTATGGATGGCTGGGGGGTGGGTTGCAAGGTACTATCTGAACGGGAATGACGCATTCCGGTTGAAGTTCCTGTTCAAGCTGCCAGAAGGCAAAATCTGCATGCGAAGGGCTACCGGCTACAGTTGCGACTTGCTCTAGACTCAATTGAAAACCTTCGTGCTTCAAGTAGTCTCTGCAGACCTTAAGCATCTGTACACGTTCGAAAAGCAGCTACTGTAGTGTGTCGGATACTGGATACGATCTCACTGCGACGAGAAACATCCGAATAGTTTACATCCGGAAGTGTTCAAGTTCAACCTGCGCTCCCAGTCTGAGCATCCTTACAGTAGACGCAGAGCGTACCGTTCCACATCACACTCTTGCACTCTCTTACACTCTCTTACACTCTCTTACACTCTCTTACACTCTCTTACACTCTCTTACACTCTTGAGCCCATCTGGCAACAAGCATTATTGGCGCTGGCACCTGCAGGCTTCAACAGTGGCCTTGGCTGTCTCGGCCCGCCACGACACCAGTGGAAGCCCGAAGTCTGACAGCTCTCGCAGCAAAAGGCTGAGAAAAAAGTCTGATGGTTGTTGACCTGTTGTTGATGGGCCTTTCGATGAGAGGCTGCAGGGGCTTTGGGTCATGTTGCCGCAGCATGCAGAGGTCTGTGGCTCTCTCAATGCGGACATCATTATAGAGCACGCCTCTTAGCCATCCGGAGGACATGACAGCACAAGACACAGGCTCGAGACGTAAAATCCCGCATCAACACACATGCTTCAACTCAGGATCAGCCGCTTCCCGAAGAAAGGTGAAACGCTCGGCACTCGCAGCCGTGGCCCTGGAGATTGCTCACTTGAAAGCTTCACAAACTCCTAAACCCTAAACTCCAAAGCCTTGAAGATGGACCTCTGTATATATGTCCAAAGTCTACATAGCCGTGCACGGCCCCCGTGGCCAGACATGAGATGCCTGCTAGTCGAACTTTGAAGCTGCGGAGGTGTGATCTGCATGACCAGACCGCTACAAAATCCTTGCTGGCTTCACCAAGATGTGAGCCTGTTCAATGCCTATTCAAGGCATGCAAGCCCGCATGTGCAGGTCCAGACACGGGGATCATGGTGCCCGGCGGCAAAGGCCGGGCATTTGGAGATGTCTGGGGCTTATGGAGTTCGGGGCTGCTATTCAAAAGGGCCGCTTAGGGCAACGAGGCTCGTAGCACGTGCCAACTGCAAATGCGACTTTGTGCGTGGCGACTCCTCGGATCATGGTGTGGAGCAACGCTTTGGATCGCCACTTCTCGTCAATACCTCTGCTGCTGTTCTTGGTTTCGCCGGTGACCCTGAGATGATCTCCTTCATGTGAAGGCGCCAACCAGGCAGTTGCAGCTTCGCGGCTCTCCGTCGGCACCCCGAGGAAGGCGCGCGGCATAGATTTTTGAAGGCTCATGGACTACTTTGGGATTTGGGGCATCTCAGATTCCCTTGTAGGAGGCCTGTCTTTCGTTGTGATTGCTGGGCTTACGAGCCATCAGTGCTTGAGGGCTGCTCATACTAGTAGCCACACTTCTCCTGCAGTGTGATGTTTGCAGTGCATACGCTGTAAAGTGCTTGGCAGGCCCAGTTCGTTTGCCAATTCGGGAACGCGTTCGGCTTAGCTAACAGTCAGCACTCGTCTCTTCTTCACTGCTTGGCATGCTCGACCGCTAGTCAAGCAGCAGATGCAGCAGGGCACTCTTTCAAGCAACAGTCGCGCCAGTGTGCACCACGCTACATAGCTCAGATGCATGTTGACTGAAGCTGTGGACAGACAGTCTGGGCCTAGGACTCCCACGCTGCCAAGCTGGAGCAAGTCCTCGTGGCAACTTAGCCAGAATGAGACATGATGAGACACATGCACCTAAGCCCTAAATGCCTTGCGCCCATGTTCAGGAGGTCACCGGTGCTGATAAAACGCGCTGCGTTGCACATGGAGCATTCATACTACCGTCATACCTTTAGACATGCATGAAAATTGAGCTCCGGGGTCCATGGGTCTTGGTGTCTGAGGACAATGGCCTAGACATCAGCGGCTGCGGGCGGGCCGAGAAACCGCCGGATGCCAAACCGGAAATGGGGTCCTTATGATAAGGGTGGGCTGTTTATTTTAGGAGTCCCCTATTTTCGTAAACCCCACATGAACTTGGGCACAGATGTGCAACGTGACCCTCAAAACTCCAGCTCATGTAGGCGGTCGAAGACAGAGAAATGACCAGGTCCGGGCAAGCTTTTATTTTTCTGGAGGCAGACGGCCGGCTCCCCGGGACAAATTGAGCAAGCATCCAAAGACAAATGTCACATGTCATGTGCAATGCGCCGTAGAGCCTTTCTGGGCAGGTTGGGCGGTTACTCATGTCATGTTTGGACAATGGGTCGGGATCGCACGGAAGGTTCGAACTCCATCCTCATTGTCGGCGGATCCAACGTCGCATGGCCAGCGGAAGTTACCGATTTCAAGAGGCTCCATTGCAGATTCATTCGTGGTCTACATATACATATATATATATATATTCATTTATGTATTTATCATTTTTTTAACCTTTACTTTCTGATATAGTATAATTTTTAAGAATATATCCTTTGTACTTTCTGCTTGAACTGCCTGGGAAAAGAGTCAGACTTCTGTTCCATCCCTGCGGGCCCCTGCCTGCAATCGTTCAGCTTGCAATCTGCTACTGCCTCCCGTGCCTCCCGCTGTGAGCATTCCTGGGATTTGCACAATTTCCGCAAGGCTCATAGAGGGTGCGAGCGCCGTCCTGCTACAGCAAGAGATCCCGAAGTACGTCAACGAGGATTCGGCTTGGTGTCCATACATGTGTGTGCATGCAATACATACAAATACACACCCGCACATATATTTGTTTATGTTTTTCCCGGCTAGCCCATGAGTTAAACTTGCTTGTGGAGCCCCGGGCAAGCCTTTGTTGTCATGCTCTCAATAGTCCAGGAGGTGTTCTTTGTTGTGGTGGGGGATTGGGGATTCAGCAGCACGCACCACTGAACCAGGATGCATGCCAAGTTGACTCAGTTGACTCAACTGCGAGTCTGGCATGCTCAAACCCTGGAAGGCGGTGGCCAAAGTCGCACACGCAGCGGGCGCTGATGCCCCAGCTTCGATACAAGGAGGATTAAGCAGCCATGGGCATATGCTGAAACATGTTGACCAGGAAAGAGCATATATAGGAGAACTCGGAAGCATCTCCAAGAGCTTCAGGGGAATTACGCACGCTTCTACACTCAGAATGTATGCGAGTATACTGACGGAATGTATAGACTTAGGGAAGCTTCAGGAAGTCAGCCAAAGGTGCCTGTGATCCAAGATGTCGGTGGCGAGGAGCGGGACTTCTCGGACGAGTGACTGGGCTGAAGGGTCGGTGTGTCTAGCGCCACCTCAAATCAGCTGAGCACCCAAGAGCTGCCAGCTTCTCGTGCATGCAGTTAGCAACTGTGCGCGGTCCTGAGCTCTAGCTGCACCCTTCGCTGCTTCCGATGGGCAAGAGTGAAAGATAAATGTCACTGTCACTTGATTGCCCAGGCACCTTAGCAAGCGAGCACCTCAGCAGACTCACCTGCCTGCATTTCACAGCCGCTAAACCTGCAGGGAGGGAGTGTGAGCGATGTTATTTGGAAGCTGCACTGTGCATTGTTTGACTTGCACGGCCCACGAAACTCCACTAGAACAGAATCATCAACACAGCAACTGCAGGCTTGCCTACATTTGCCCTAATGAGTCCGTGACCCAGCCGCTGCTGAACAGATGAGTTAAGATGTGGGTTGGGATGCGCTTGCTGCTTGAAGGACATCTGTCCGAATCTGTGCAGACATGATATTGAGGACTGAGCTCGAGAGGCTGACCGGAATGCCGACAGAGACCCGATCCGCAAGAAAGGTTAACAGACACCAACGCTGTGCATTGATGCACACTGGGGCACTCGGCGCAGCACCGTGGTGCTCATTTGTGGAGCTGAGGACTCGCAGGCCAATGTCGCCAGAGCCTCGTATTGAAGGCTATAATATCAGATACTATACAATATATATATATATATATAAATATACATATTATATTCTGCTTGTTTCCGCAAGCATACGGGGCTGAATGTGCTGAGGTGGCAGCAGCCAGGATGGGTCGCCCTGCGCGCTGTTTGTTGGAAGATGTGCCGCTTCCGGGCAATCGTACCGTGGGGTTCTCGCTGTCCATACATCATAGTATATGCATGAATACTATAATACACGTATACAGTTTTTTTACATTTAATTAACATATAATATGTAGTTTTTAGCGGATAATGTATATATATATATATTTTTTTTTAGTGTTTCATGGATTAAAAATGGAGAACATCGTGCGCGGTAGAGCCCAAGAGGAGCCTGCAGAAGAGGGGCGTCAAGAATGTCCTTTGTACTCTCGGCCGAGACCTTAATTCCAGTAGCCTTGATCAGAGCCAGTAGCTTCTGTGATTCAGATCAGTTCTTGAGAGGAGGAGAAGGCAGATTCTTTGCAGCAGTGTGTATCCTTACTTATATTGTTTCTGGTACTTTTACATCTCCGCAGGGTCAACGGCTCATAGGTTGTGTAGAGTCACCCCCTTCAATTCGCAGCCATGCCGCAAGATTCTTTGGTCCAGATCTCAGTGCCCTTGCGTAGCAAGACCCTCGCACGAGAGAGAGAGAGAGAGACAGAAAAAGATATCCTTGGACGTGCGCGCCCCTGGGGGCAGCCTCCCTTCGGGGGGGCTATGCGTGTGGGAGAGAGAGAGAGAGAGAGAATTCGAGGGGTCCTCTTAAGCGTGCAGAAGAAGAAGAAGAAGAGAGAGATTTGAGCCTGCTTCGAGTTGACGTGCCGCGACCACTTTTCAACTCTGCGTCCCGCATGAAAAGACAGCAGATGAAAGTTCTCCTAGGACAACCAAATGGCAAACAAGCAGGGCAGCAAGGGCATGGAGGACAATGCTGGCTTCTGGGGACGATGTGGATATGCCATGTGTGAATGCTTTCAGTGGAGTATTCAGTGGTGTTCGGGAGTTGGGAGTTGGATGATGTGAGGCAATGCTGGTGACTAAAGGTTGCGAGTTTGTACTCGGTCTTGTGCGGCAGCACCAGTCGGTGCATTTTGCAGGATGAAGATGAGCCTACAACGCAGGCGCTGGATGAAGACGACGTCATCATCATGCGAACCTATGGCGGGAGCAGATCAGTTGAGCGATGATAGCTTAGCATAAACAACTCTGCCCCCTCTTTGTCGAGGTCGTGTGAGCTTTTTGTCTCCCGTCAGGTGTTGGCCCATATGTGGGGCCCATCAAGACTGCAGAGCCACCAAGCTGATTCCAGTGGTGGGAGAAGCTTCGCAAGTCGTCCGGTGGTTGACATTGCTTTTGGAAGTTCCCTGCCTGCACCTTACCTCTGTGCTACCTCAGGAAGGAAGCCAAAGAGTACATCAGCAAGATCAATAAGCTGATCGGGGTCAAGGAGCTTCTGGCACACGCAGAGAGAGGTAGTGTCTGCTTGATTCAGAGTTGAAGATGAAATTCAGACATGTTCTGAAAGGGGTTCAGATGATTGGCTTCAGGTCTTCAAGTTGAACGGAGGGTTGAAGCTCATCACAGGTTTTTTCTCCTCTGAGTCATGGTGAGTCCAGAAATCCAAGTCCGAGTTTTGCTGGGTGCGAACGGAACCGAGCTTGAATTGTGATGATATTTTGATCAAACTTTGATGCGACTGCATGGCACTGTCCCACAGATCCACACGATACATGAAGGAGTCTGACACCGGCCTTGCCCCTCCAAGCCAGTGGGACTTGGAAGGCGATAAGCAGATGATGAAGCAGGAGCAGGGTTCGAACAAGCTGTGGTTCTGAAAGCATGGGTAGTGTGCGGCAAAAGCAAATTACGCACCGCCGGAAGTTTTGTGCTGGCTAGTTCTGGAATTGAGTTGCCTTCAAGTTGGAAGGTTCATCCCTTCCATGGCTGTCAGGAGCAAGCATTGCAGGTGGCCCGCGTGACGAAGATTATTGACCCCGGAACCGATGACACAAAGCCGCTTGCCTGCTTCAGGCATGCGAGGGCAAGTATGATAAACGCGTGGGGTTCGATCCTATCGACATGCGCATGCCTTGCCGGCATCCCAGGTACGTCATCAAGATCCGTGAGTTCGCGAAGTTTGTTGTTGGCCTTGGCGAGAAGGTGTCCGCTACGGACATTGAGGAGAGTATGCGTGTTGGTGTGGACACATCTCATGGTGGAAAGTGCCCTGGGGGCATTTATGTGCCAGTGATCAGAGCTTAAGAGTCAGTTTCCTCAGCAGCTCAAGAAAGCACCAAACTGTGTTGCCTGTGTGCCAAGTCTCCAACATGATCTCTGCTTCCAGGTACAGAATTCAAATCCCGCTGCCACCCAAAATTGACCCGTCTGTCACGATGATGACCGTGGAGGACGGATCAGCAGACAAATACCGTTTTCTCGCATACCATTTTGCAGTTAGTGCAGCATCTTCAAGCAGGCGCATCTCGAGGCTTGAATTTCGTGTTCAGGAGAAGCCGGATGTCACCTACAATGACGTGGGCGGAGCTAAGGAACAGCTGGAGCGACTGCGCGAGGCCCCCACAATAAATTCCAAGATCGCTTTGCAAGCGATGTCCTAGGATGCCTGCTTTCTGAAACATCGGGTGCAATCTGGCCTCATCTGATGTGTGACTCCTCTGTTTGCGTTTCCTATAGCCGCTATAGCCTATTGTCTTTGCTCCTGGCACAGCGTTCGAGAGGTCGTTGAGATGCCTCTGCTTCAGCCAGAGCGGTTCGTTGCTCTCGGCATTGATCCGCCGAAGGCCAGTCGAAAGCGTGGGCTCTCGTTTTGGGGGGTTTAGGGTTTAGGGTTACCGTAAACCCAAAATCCTAACAGGCCCTATAGCCAAAACAACTGTCAGGGCGTGCTGCTGTATGGGCCACCCGGCACCGGAAAGACCTTGACAGCACGTGCCGTTGCAAACCGTGGGAGCCTTACCACCTTGCGTGCGTTTGCGTGCGTGCTGCATGGAAGCTTCAGTTTAGCTGCCCGCGTGTTCGGGGAAGCCAAGCACCCTCGAATCGCAAAGCGCCTGCACGGTCAAGACTACTCAGGAACCGATGCTTGCTTCATCTGTGTGATTGGCTCCGAGCTTGTACAACGCTATGTCGGCGAAGGGGCACGGATGGTGCGCGAGCTCTTCCAGCTTGCCAGGACGGCATCTACCACAAGCCGCCCGTTAACAATCCTGCTGTCAACTCATCCATTGAGGGTTCTTGACCGGTTCTTTGCATGGCATGGGACGCATGAAGGAAACAATGAGGCTTCCCAATTGCCAGAGCGAAAAGCCAGGACCAAGAAGGCCTGCATCCTTTTCATCGATGAGGTGGATGCCATCGGCGGCTCCCGCGGTGGAGACGAAGGTAACAGCGACAGCGAGGCAGTGTTATGAGAGGGCATAGTGTAGGGCACAGGGGAGGGTCTAGCAGCCGGGCTTGCGATACATGTGGAAGAAGTTTTGCAGGTGCAGAGAACAATGCTGGAAATTGTGAATCAGTTGGATGGCTTTGACTCTCGTGGCAACGTGAAGGCATTCCTGCCTTGTCGTTGAGTATCATGTGCGGTCGACATCCCGGGTACGCCACGATCTTTGAGCACCATGTACTGCAGACAGCAATATCAGGCGTGCGGATGCAGGGTGGGGCAGCGGGGCATGTCTCCAAGTTTGCGATAAATCGCCGCCATTTGCGTTCATTGTACGAAGTCGTTTCCGCCTCCTGCTAGTCTTGGAAGTTGCAACAGCAGAAGCCTTAGTCAAAGCTTGCCGTGTAGGGAACACAGCTCTGTCATTGACGACGCAACAAGCAGTTTTGATCCGATGCCCGTTTGCCATGTGCAGTCTTCGGTGCGCATGTGCGATATGCTTCGCATGCGCATTCGCGCAAATCCCGGAGTCGCACCAGAAATCTGGCACTTTTTTCCCCGTGCTTTCAGCAATCAAAAACTGACACTGGCAAAGATAGAACCACTTAGGGGCGCAGTAAACGTCTTTCTCAGCATGGTCAGCCACAAATCGGAAGGAGAGCTATGTGCGCAAGCCATGTCCGCCAAGCATGGCAGATCGTCCACGAGACTGTCCCGAGTCCAACAAAGTACGTCTGGACATGGGCAGAGCGCTCTTCGACCACGTCAGCGCCGTGTACTACATGACAGCCGATTGCTACGAGACGGCAAAGGAAGAGCCCGAGGAACTATTGCCCGTTCTCAACTTCCTGGTGGACTTGGGAGACCTGGCCTGTTACACAAGGTGCGGTGGGGGTTTGCGGTACATGCCTCTGCCTCTCTTCACACAGAGCAGAAGACCAGCTTCGTTTTTGTTTGTTTCTTGCCGTATGGACCTGCGTCCTGGAACGCCCCGGAGGCAAGTCAACTGCTATTATGGAGGCACCATCGAGCATCATGATTTGGTGAGGGCATTGGTGGATAACCTCGAAACCTGGCAGCCATTTATGTTGTAAGGATCGCGTATGCCGAATGAGCATAGCTTAGCTTAGCTTAACCTTTGGCATGTGTTTTTTTAGGCTTTTGGCAGGCACTGCTGCTCCATGGAAAGGAACCCCTATTTTGGAAACCCAAACGCATGTCGCCGCGCATGCGAAGTTTGTGAGAGTTGAAGCTCATTTCGGGTCGGCATCAATTGCGAACATCAGCTTGCTCCAGGAGCTGCAGTGCTCGGAGATGGAGTCCGTATGCCAGGACAGGGTCTAGTTTTAAGGTTTAGGGCTAGAAGAGCCACTGCAGATACACATTCTAGAACACTTGGGGATACCATGTGAACTAGCCGTAACATTACGCAGTGCTGCGATTTTGGCACGCCGCCTCTGTCTTGAGAGGACGTGGTGAAGAAGGGCCCCTTCTACGAGAACTTGGCCCTGGGGCAGGGCGAGCTTTTCGGTGAGGTTTTGGACAGGCCGCAGCGAATCTCCGAGAAGCGTTTTTGCAACGCTGTTTAAGTTGATTACTTACAAACACGATTCTCGATACCGGGGTGCGAAAGTGCACGCGAACGTGGCCGCGGGCATGTGGAAGGGTTGCAGAAGCACATCTCTTCGGAAGCTCCCGTGGAAGCGACGACACAAGCAACTATGGTTTGAGTACTGGTGATGGGCTTGAAAAGTCGCCGAAACCTAGTTTCAGCTTGATCGTCTACAATCAGACCCGAGCTCTGCGGAAGCTCCGCGGCAGCCTGCATGCCGATCTCAAGGTGTCCAAGCCCAAGCCCTTCCTAATCAGTCCACACCCTTGAAAAATTGACGGCGCAGCAGCTGCTGCAAGCTCCAAGCTGCGGCAGAAACTGCCCTAGGACGGAAAAGAATTGTTTCACTACCTCCAGGACACTACTTCTTTCATTCTCTCCACCCAAGTCCCCACGCCGCAGCCATCAACCCTAAAACAGTGCCAGCACAGCCGTATCCATTATGCGTTTCAAGCAATCCGGGTGCAGCGATCGAAACCCTCCAAGTTCCAGAAGTTCCAGCAGTGTTTCGTCGAGTTCGCTCTGGACCACCCGACGCGTGTTCGAGTTTATGTCTTACAGACCGACTCAAACAACCACACGAACTCAGCTCACGGAGGCGTCCGGGGAAGCAAACGCAGTGGACTAGAAACCGAAGCCAGGGCTCAGCTGGCAAATTCATCAGATGCCGTTGTGCTTTTGGAAAGCCCCATTGCATCTTGCAGCCACCCTGCAATGCCTAGTCCGACTGTGCTATCCAAAACCAAGCATTTGCTGAACCGGAATTAATATGAATGTATATGAATTAATGGAACCGGGTTTCCGGTCGGAGGCTGGCTGCCTATGTGGCCAAGCTGTTTTGGAAGCAGCAGGGCCGGGCCAAAGCACCAACGTGGCCTGGGCTTAAGAGGGTGTACTGCGGGTTTTTACGGTGTACGGCTTTAAAAATAGGTGCCGGAAGGAAGACCCCAACAGGGGCCCCTGTAGCCATCATGGCATGCTGTCATGCTGGCCGTCTTTTCTGACTTGGACCGGCTCAGGCTGGCAACGGTGCTCTCCCACGCATCGACGTGGACCCTGGGAGGTGAGTTTGCGTCTTTGGCCTTCAGAAGCTTAAGGCAATGTAGGGTTTGAGGGAATTAAGTTCTTCAACGCTTGTTTCCCACCTGTACATGCCAGGGACAAACTGAGGTCCGACTTCGACGCATGTGGTCCAGGACTGCAGCCACGCCGTGTGCATCGCTTGGATGGGGAGATCTCAGACTTCGCATCCAGCCATGCTTCTTGGACTTGTTTGTTGCACATGCAGATGGCACACCCATCCTAGCGGAGCTACGGCATTCGAAGCTCAGGCCATATTCCTCACACAGTCTCGGGTCTTGGAGGCATGACGGTGTGTTGGGCCGGTTTTGGTAGGATGTGGCTCCAAAGAGTAGTAGATGTGACCACGCCATGTTGGCACCTACAGCTTCAGCAGCTCATGTTGCCATACCGGTGCTGTCAGGTCTTCCTGACGCGCGGCCACGATGCCGGGCCTTCACCGCTAATCGTGAACCTGGGCGCTGGCAGGCCATTGGGGTAGCAGCGATTGCCAATTTAGCTTTGCTTATGACAGATCTTGGAGCCTGCGCCGTGCTTGCAGTGCTTTGGCAGGCATGACCCGGCAAACTGCCTCCTTGAGCGATCAGGCGCGCGGCTGGGTGAAGACTCGTGTTGCATCACTTGTCCTAGCTGCTAGCTGCTGCTAGCTGTCCCATTGATTGTACTTGGCTGTGGACCGTCAGGTGACTTTGGGGCCATCCTTTTCGAGGCGCAGCCTGTTTGATCTCCACCAGCAACAGATTCGGAGGCTCCAGGAATGTCAATACTGTAAGGGAGCATCTAGGAGCCAGGGTTGGGGTTTGGCCACCATGAGGTTGTGACTGACAGACGTGAGCGAAAATGTACCCAGAGAGCCCACTACCGCTTAATGAAGGAATATACCTGAACTCATATAAGGATCCTTAATATGGTTTCAGGTCTATTCCCTTGGGCTGTTTGGGTAGAAGAACAGAGATCCAGCGCTGGGCAGATCGATCCAGAGCGGGCGGAGGATCTCCGGCTGCGCTTCGGTCGCCGACCAGAGGCCCGCTTGTGGCTTTTGTTGGGTATGCCTTAGGAGGTTCCCCCTGATATGAACAGCTCCTTAATGGGGATTCTAGTATCCCTATGATCATCCCTATTAAGGACTGATAGTATAAGGGGGAAACATCTCAAGGTATGCCCCTTGCTGTGTGTTGAGGAAGCGTTGCACACCATATCAGCTTGAGCCATGCATTATTCGACTGATTCTCGCGAGCCCCCTCAGGGACGGGCTCCCTCGCCGGTAGCATGAGCTGAATTTTGATTGCTAAACGCCTCAAAGTTGTTTCTTTAGAGTTCCTTGCTTTGCTGTCCTTTGTTTGTCTTCCCCGCATGCTCCAGCGTCAGGGCCGAAATTGGAGTTGAAGCCGCAATAGCGGCCAAAGTTGCATTCGCTTGGCCTCTTGCTGCCTGCACAGTATCTCCCTAATCGTTCAGATTGGACTGGCAGTCTGGATTTTGTCCTTCTGCTGGGTGCAGGTGACTTTAATTACGGAGCTGGTGCGCCCGAAGTTCTTTGCGGAGCGGTTGCTACCTGCCCAGAGTCACGTTTGTGCCCTTATCTAACCCAAATATAACATAATACAATTTAATTTAATTTATTATACTGTAATACAATACAATGTAGTATCCGAAGAATACCTCAAGTTGCGCAATCCCCCCCTCCATATGTGCACACTCAGCTTCTGGGTGGGTGCTGTGCGCTCGCCTCTGAGGCTCCCATTTGCCCCAGGGCCACCACCGCAACATTTTCCTGCTCTCTTGAAAATTGACGTGGACGGGGTAGAGGGTTTAGGGTTTAGGGTTTGGAGGGGCTTCATGACTTGCGTCTGGCATTCCATGCACAATCCCAGCCTTCTCGCAAGGACAATGGTGATTGCGATTATCTTGCCGTTTGGCTGGAAACGGGGCCCGCGCCTTTGTTGTGTTCCGGCCGTCGTGCACGGGCATGGTTGCAAAAAACCGGGAAGTGTTCACAGGATGGCTATCACGTCTTGAGTGTATACTTTTTGGGGTAGAGATATGGGACGGACATACAATGCTTACACAGTCATCCATATTCCCTTTGCGGAGTCCTGCATTCTAAGCACCCAAGCCCGAAAGCCACGCTTCTGCGAAGGAAGCAAACATAGCCAACTCTGATTGCAAGAATGTTGATCAGGCAGTTGTTTCCTGCGCTTGCTTTGATAGCTGTGTTTGCGGCCGGTCGGCCAAGTACCCATTTTTCCTGTACAACTGTTCCAATTTCCGTCGGGCTCCGAAGTGTTGCGGTGTCCTAGGCTGGGTTCATTGGGAAAAAGCACCGCCACCGAGAGGCTCCGTGTTTATGCCCCTCCCCATTATGCAATGTGTTTGATGACTGCGGCTCTTGTGGCGGCCCCGGCATGATGTTGTATCGCACTCATACGGAGGGTTAGTGCTTGCAAGGTATTTGCCTTTAGTGATCCACATCGAGATTGTGCACTCCTACCTCCCGCCAGAGATCGGGCTGTCCATTCCATTTGACCCGGCAAAGTCTCCAGGTAACGTCAGCCATCAGTACAGCGACTTCGCCTAGAGATCAACAGAGGGAAAGCAGTTCCATGCTTCCATGACGGCTTCCGAGATGTTCCAAGCGAAGCCCAGGTGAGGCGCCGATGATGTCGGTCGGCTGCTCTTTGGGTGCAGCGCTGCACCTGCTCAGGATGGACGGCATGAGAGTGCAGAGGGATGACGTCAGGCCTTCATACAGTAGCTTGCTGGTCACAGGCCGGGAGGTACTTCAATATGTTTTAGTTTCAAGCTCATACCCTATGCAGGAGCCACTACGCATTGCTCACATGGAGCTACTTCAAGCCTGTGCATGTGGAGTTCGTGCTAACCTCCTGGGCCGAAGAGCATAAGATTGAAGCAGTTCCGACCGACCAAATTCCAGCATTCTGGCGCCACGTCGCGCCTTTGATCAATTCAGGACCAACTTGGACATCAGACCGCGTTTGATTTCTTGCAATTGCTTCACAAGTCTGCCTCGGCTGTAGCAGGCCAGGGCCACACAAGCACAGCGTCAGAACATACCGCAACCACAGCCCAGCAGCAGCGCCGGCAGGAATGAAGGACAAATGCACCAGATCACGGCAGCTAGTGCGCGTACGTGGACAACCCTATCTGTGCACACTTTGGTTTTTTGTGCAGTAGAGAGCAAGATCTGTTGCGGAGCGTCAGGCTTCGGGGCGTGAGGACGCGGATTGTTGACCCCACTTTTCAAGGCTCACTGTGGAAAGGGGCACAAGGGAACCTGTTCTTTCAAAATCCGGGGAAACCGCCAGTCTCTTGGCAACTTGTAGGACGTCTACTTTAGTGGCTCCAACGCTCTTGCGTGCTAAACGCAAGGTATCCTATCGGGAGGTGTTCCACCCTGATCACTACCATGGCTTGGAGCTGGATCCGCGGCAGATGGTGGCCGAGGGACTGTCCTTGGAAGAGAAGCTTGACAGGGGAAAACAATGGAACACCTTTGTGGTGATGTTGTTCATAAGCATTTGGCAGCCATCCTAGGATCTTTAGCAGCAAGAAGAGTTTTTGTTCATCCGCAACTTGCTCGGCAGCTAGGAAACAGGCGATGCTACTGGATTCACAGGAGGCGCTCCATGGGCAGCACATCGTTCCCGAGCGGCTGGACGATGTCCCCTAAACGCTTGCCCGAGACATCAGCCCTCGCTGCAGCTGCTCGAACTCGGGCCTTCATGACACTTCTCGCCAACGCCGCTCAGCCGAGCACCAACGCCTTCCAGATGCGGCAGTTGGCAACGAGGGCGACAGCTTGAAAGAGCCACTCCCAAGAACACGCCAACACGCAGAATGAAAAGATCATGCAAGCTGGCACAAGATGCTACAAGCACAGGCCGGATGTCAAGCTGTGCCACCGGACGCACAAGCACGTGAACAGTAGAATGGCGGAAGGAAGCCAGCGATCCCCCGCGACCGGCAGAGAGGTTTGGATGTGCTGGACAGGCTGCCTGAGTGCTGCTCGAGCGATGAAATTTTTGGGCCCTTCGGTTCTTGTGACATAGACATGTACCGTGAGTAGAGAGGATGTACAGCGGCAGCCCCATTGTGGGATGCCATGTGCCCTCCGAGGTGCTGAGAATCTGGCGACAGCAAGTTGAAAGAGTTAATCCTTAGGGGAGGATGCGTCCGGCCAGGGCCAAGGGAGTCGCTGCCGCCAGGTCCTCATGGCGACAAACCGGCCCGACACACTAGACCCTGCATTGCTCAGACCTGGTCGTCAGGACCCCAGGTGCTGCACTGATTGAGCCTGATGTCCAAGCCTAGCAACAGAGACGGAGCCATGAGGTTTGGATCGCAAGATCGAATTCGGCCTGCCTGATTTGGAAGGGCGCACGCACATCTTCAAGATCCACGCCAAGACGCTTGTCAGCAGACTTAAACGGCAGCAGCCGAGGCGCCCGTTCCATAGTAGCACGCTAGCGAAGTTGTTCTGGCGGTGGAATCTGAGGACAATGGCGATTGATAGAGATGTGCGATTTGAGCTTCTAGCGCGGCTTTGCCCCAATACCACAGGCTGGGAGTCAGCTCAATCTCCAATCTACCCCTGCCCTATGCAGTAAGCCATAGTAAACCCAGTTGAAAAATGTACCAGGAGCCGAGTGTCGCAGTGTTTGCACGGAAGCTGGGATGTACGCCATCCGTGCCCGCCGGAAGAGTATTTCTGAGTCTTGGGCTGCAGAAGCTCCTTAAGCAAACATGCTATTTACAGAGCTTTTCATTTGGCTATTGACTTTTGGCCATAAGCCCATGCGAGGCAGATTCCATCTCCGCTTGTGTGCGTGTGTTTAGAGTCCACCAGACCAGTCCCCAGAAACAGTACAGAAACCACTGCGGGATGTTCAGCAAATTTCAAGCAGATGCTGAGGAGAAGGACCTCATAGATGCCATCAACAAGGCGGCTTGGCTGCGATAGATCCATGGATTCAAGGGTGTTGAAAGTTGCACCAGGCTGACCTTTGAACTGCAAATGCGAAGAACTGTAAACGCTGAGGTCATCAAGGGTTATTCGAAGTTCTCTGCAACTCCCAAGTACATGGTGTACAACTGAGCGGCGGAAGTGAAGTGCTGCCTGCATCGTTTGCGTCACCAGCCCACGCACTTGTGTCTAGCGGCACTGTTGGACTTGGAGCCTAGATGGCTGGACAGATCCTATCCTACAGAACATTCAGTTAGGCCGTAGGCAACTAAGAACCGACCTCCGAATGCTTCTGTAGGCACAAGCCTCGAGGACTAGATATAGTCGTGAGATGAGCGGCCTTGAGAGTGGCCGAGCGCCAGCTGCGAACAGAACTGCGCGGCCAAAAAAGACATGCAGGCATTGGGAGAAGCGCAGCCCAGTCGACATTTCATCAATAGGGAGTACCCGATATGGATGTGGGAAATATCACCCCAAGGAAAGAACTGGCACTGGCATTCCACAGATATTTGCCAGTTTCAGAAAGAATTGTCAAGTGCAGGACGAAGCCGAAAGTGTGTCTAAATGACTAGACACCGAGTTAGGGTTCTTCCCGGGCTTTCTTTGAGGATCAGATGGGGCCGTGCTGGTAACCGCCGAGGGCCAGGCCACCTGTCCGCGTTTGCCGAAGCAGAACTCAAGATGGTAAACCGACCACGCTACCTACAACCAGTCTGTGCTGACTTGGCAGTAAACTACGAAGCGGTTGCGACGCTTTCCCTGATGCACAAACTCGATCTCTGTCAGAATGTTCGACGCAAAGGTTCTGCACCAAACCAGCTTCCCAGTGCGCGCGACTTAGATGGACTGCAGACACTGGAAAGCCCAGCAGAGAGAAACAAGCTTGTGTGGGGCCCTGTGGCAAAGCAGAACCCTGTTTGTAAAGCTCATCAGGCCCGGTGGGAAGGTAGTCGACAGCACCGGCCGATAGCCTAGCACCGAAGAGAGGGGACTTTGGGTTCAGGTTTGAATTAGCGAGAATTCGCGTGCATCCTTCATGCTTGAATCTCTCCCTATCTTGAGTATACTAACTCAGGGGCCTTGAGCAAACATCATCAGGATTTCGTGAGTGAGTGCAAGGGCCGTAGCGAAGAGGCCGTGGAGCGCAACAGCACAAGATGATAGAGGGTTGTCCTAGTTAAGGCCCCTTTGCACAAGGGCCGGTTTCAGAGGAGCCCGAGCATCAAAGAAGCTATCCAAGGCCTCGAAAATTTTTCTTTATCAGCATAAGCCCACTAAGTGCATGCATAGGATCTTGACAGGCATTCTCGTGCACTGCCGCACATCCCTGGTCCTGCAGCCTGCAACTATAGCGCGAGGCGCGGGCGACTGCTTCCGAGCAGCTTTTGCCGTGGCACTGGTGGAGGGGAAGCCCCTGCAGGAGGGTCACCGGCAAGATCGGAGCTTCATATACTCGTAGCTTCATGATGAGTCATGCTTAATTCACGCACCAGCCACATTGCGATATACAAGTTACACCAGCTACCCGCAGAAATCGTTGTCAAAGCAAGGAGTGCATGAAGTTTGCCACAGCGGCCGGTGCGTTGACTGCCGGGCTCCTGATGGACGTAGATCTGAAAATGCCAGTTGAACCAAGCTTAACGCTCATCGGCGGTGATTGGCTCATACTGCATCATACTGCAACGCTTGACTCGTTTCCACGTGAAGATACTGCAACGCAAATGCAGGAGGATAGTCGAAGTTCGGGCACGGTAGGTTGCAGAGCTGCACACAGCACACCTGCTCAAGGTGTCGAGGTACGGCGCCGTGCCGAGTCTGCCAACCAGAGCAGAGTTGCGGCCTTACACTCTTGGCATCCATGAGATAAGAAGTTGTATAAGTTGTCTATGAAGGCCACCAGCGACTTGGACGAGAGCAGAAGCGAAACCTCATGATTAAACACGTACACGTCTCGAAGACGAACTTATCAACACTCGGCCCAGGGTCACAGCCCTGGCAAGCTGAAGTGGCTTAGATGGATTGCCAACCTTGGAGAGTAGCCGCCTCGGTGTCTCCACACATTGTGCGAGTGCTGTCCTGGGCTTGCATGTGGATTCCACGCCCTGCATGATGCCGCCTTTGCTGAAACGTTTCATAGCAGATAAAAGCTTCGGGGTAGTAAGGTAGCACGTAGCACAACCGAAAAACCCAGCAAGTCGATGATTGCACCTCAACTCAACATTCTTTGCCTCTGCTCACTATGCAACATTTGCAACGTTGATGGAGCCAGCCACCTTGCCCAGGAGCTTCTTTGGACAAGGACAAGATGACTTGATTTCTTTGTTATCTCTGTACGGTGACCGAGAAGGGGGGCTAGTTTGGCAGGAAGCATATACCATCATAATGTGAATGATCGCAGCATCCCCAGCCCACCGCCCTCTGCTCCCAACAATGTTCAAATATGTGTTCGGAATCTTCTGCAAGACATCTGTACGGCCACTGTGCCAGTCTCACGCGCGACCAAAGCTGCAGTTCATGTACATTTTTTCAAGCCGAAGGGCTCTGGAACAAGCTGCAAAAGCTGCAGAGCTCAAGTGCCGGGGAGACCTGCGTCTGTTCACGATTGCCAGCAAGCCCATGCTGGTACTGTTGGCTCAAGACATCTCTTAAATCATCTTATGTGATAGTCAAGCGCCAACCTTGGCACCAATGGGCAAAGTGGAGCTCGATGGAGTTCGACAAGGGTTGAGATCCTTCAAGATGAGCCTCCTTGATACTCAGCGCAAGGTGGTGCAGAGGCTAGATGCGGAGCTGAGGCGCAGCCGCTCCCAAACCTAGGTTCAAGGGTCTAAATGAACAACGACAACAGAACTGATGGGTAAATCGCCCGATTGCGTTTCATGTATAAGGCCATGGTGATTAAAATCATGTAGAGTTGAGGCGGCTCGAGCAGCTTGAGATCCCCAGTGTATCGGATGCTGGAGACGCCTTGCCCACACAGCTTCTGGAGCCGGGTGCGACGAACGGTGCCCAAAAGTCAGAAGCACTAAGAGCTTGGGATGCCCCCCTACAGCCAGAGGTTAAGAAGCTTCAACTGCCTTCGGAACAGCCAGAAGGTACACAGCCAGAAACTGGTGCACAGGGTGCACAGGTCCAGGCTTTTAATAGCCTCTCGGCGGTAGCCAAGAACCGCCGAAAGCACATGTCCTGGATTCACAAGAATGCCGACGTGCCGAAATCAATCAAGTCAAGCTCGAGGTCCACGCAGCCGGTGTTCTCGCAACTTCATGCTCAATTTGCGCAGGACAAGGTGCGCATGGCAGCCATACAGGAGTTTGACAACACACTCGCAGACGTCCCTACTGAAACCATCTGGACTCGGATGGTTCAGCATAGTATGTTTGAGCGGCTATCGTTGCTGATGATATACTTGAATGCAATGTGGCTGGCCGTGGATATTGAATATAACGATGCAGACGTCGTTTGGCAAGCAGAGCCACTCTTCATTGTCGTTGAGATCGTCTTTGTTTTCTACTTCTTGGGTGAGGCAGTTGTGAGGTACATGTCGTATCCTACCACTTGGAAAGCATGTAAAGACCCTTGGTTCATTTTCGACATGTTGCTCGTGGTGATGATGCTGCTGGAGACATGGATTGTACCTATGATTCTGCTTGTTCTCCCTCAGAGCGCCCCAACTGCAGGTACAAGGGTTTAGGATTTAGGTTTAGGGTTTAGGGTTGTGGAAGCTAGATGACAGGAGACGATCCTGGGTTGGAAAAGTGTTTAGGGTTTACGGTTTACGATGGGCCAACGATTCGCATAGATTCTTAGACAGATCGATAAAAGCAGTATTCTGGCGGTCTTTGTGTACACAAATTGGCGCTTCTCACATCATGTGTCGCTTCTCCTGCGGTTCCACGCTGCATTAGGTGATGATTCTGGGAGCAGTTTGGGAAGAACCGTCTCCGTCCTTCGTGTGGCCCGGGTGCTGCGAGTGTTGCGGACAGCACGGATCGTGCGAGTGGCACGGCAACCAGGTCTGAAACTCCTCCTCCTGCTTTTACAAGTACTTTTTCGACCGCAGTCACGATTTCTGTCACTAGTACTATGACGAGTACTTGCGCTACCGCAGCTACTGCTGCTACCGCTGATATGTTATTAGCTTGCTTTTGCGAGCACGGTTACTGTTACTATTACTTTCACTCGTAGTAGTTCACTCAGTATTAAACACCATTCTCATTGTCATCGCCATTGCAACTGAAACTGCAATATTGTATCTATGCTTATTGCTAGTACTACGACAATTAATATCGCCATCCACTATGCCTACCATTAGCATTGCTGGTAGTAATTCTGTCAGTACCAGGTCTACTGCCACTGCGATAACGGTTCGTATTGCGTACTATGGCTACTGTACTTCTGTTACCAGTACCCGTATTATCACGCTGGTTCTTGCTACAACGATGATTAGTACTACTACTACTACTACTACTACTACTACTACTACTACTACTACTACTACTACTACTACTACTACTACTACTACTACTACTACTACTACGATGGTGGTGGCGGCGACGACTGCTGACTGCTGACTGCTAACTGCTACTACGAACTAGTCACTGCTAACCACTACCACTACGTTTGCCACTCGTCCTACTCCTCCTGCCACTCATAGCTCAAGTTACTCCAAGTCACACTCCTACTCGCTCCTCCGGTCCTGCTGCTGCCTACTCTTGCTGCTACTTCCATTGCTACTCAACTTGCTACTCAACTTGCGAGTACTGCTATGATGTTACGACTAAGACTACGAAGACGACTACTTCTACAACTATTCGACCACTGCGACTACTCCGACAACTACTACTGCTGCTGCTGCAGCGATGCCATTCTCCAGAATGTAAGATGTCCAAGGTACATGCCGGAGCTTCTGATCTTGATCAAAGGGCTCATGGTCGCGGCCCGTTCTGTGTTCTTTACTTTGGTTTTGTTGCTCCTTATCACCTACGTCTTCAGCATAGCCTTCACAAGGCTCAGCGAGGCCTGAAGCATTGTGCAGGGGGAGATGCAAAGCTTGTGCTGTGATGGCAAGTCCTCTCGAGGGAGCAGCAACACTTAGCATCAAGTCACTTGCCAGGACACTGCGTTGGAGGAACACTTTCCATCCATGCCGTCATCTTTGCTGACCCTCATTGTCAAGAGCGTCATGCCTGACCGTGAGCTCTTCTTCAGGGAAGTAGCCCGCGAGAGTTGGTTCATGGGGGGCATGGACCTTTGGCTGCATGAGGGCATGCCCGAACGCCGACTTTGAGTTTTCACGTCTTTCGAGTGAGGGTTGGTGGGGATGAATGTGCCAAGCTGCGCTTTAGCACACATTGTCCACACACGCGGCTCCACTGGGCTGGGACTCGCGGAAGCATGGTGCTGGGGCTCATGCTTTGCGTGTCTGTGCAAACGTCAAACCCGCCTACCACCTTTGTATCACGGCACATTCAGGGGATCCTGTCTGGGACCGCTCCTCGATGTTTGAAAGATCTCGGCGGCCCAGTCTATGGCCTTGAAATCGATGCAGTTGGGGCCATTCGGTCGCGAAAGTGAGCTCGGTGTCCATTTTGCAGCAACAAGGGAGGATAGAAACACATCAAAGCACACGCTGACGCACATTGCCATGCATGAATTCATGTTGTGCTCCGGAACTGCATCCTCACTTCAGGGGGCCCTCCTCAAGTATTTTTGCTTCAAGGAGGCAGTGAGACCTGAGAAAGTCAGCCATTTTTAAGACCTTGAGTTCGTAGGCTGGACATTCTCGTCCGTTCAACACTATTCGCTCGTGCATGTGGCCTGATTTGAAGGGGATGGGGGGGAAGGGGTTCGCTGTTGAAGTGTGCCAGTAGGTGCCTTAATCGACTTGTAGCATTCTTGCCAGTCAAAGGTGCTGGTGTTCATCTTGATCGGATCCCTGATCGTCTTGAACATGTTGGTTGGAATTCTTGTCGAAGCTGTTCAGACGGTGGCCACAATGGAACATGAACAAATCCGCGTGGATCTTGCAAAGACTGCCTTTTGGCTGCATGGCCCTTGCAGTATCTTCTTGCCTCACAATCGCCACCCTGGGCCAACACTTGCAACTCCCCAGCCGCACTAAAAGTCTTTCTTCTGCCAGGTGCTATGGCAGCTGATTACCAAAGGCGGGGCGGATGAAGATGGGGATAACAAGATCTCTGAGGAGGAGTTCTTGAAGCCGCTTAACTTGTTGCAGTGCTTGTGGCTGCCCGAGCACATCGAATATTCACCCCAAAGCAGCATGGCTCCACGTCCATAGTATTGTACCGAGGCTGATCGAGAGGGAAGACGCAAGTGATGCATTGACTATGCTCGGTGTGGACATGTTCGCCGCAAAAGAGTACAGCAAGTCACTTGGAAGATGGAAACTTTTGGCCCCGCTTTAGTGCACGTGATCGTTCATAATTTATCTTCTCGTATATCCATCTGAGCTTAGCATAGTTTAGCATTCACTGACACATGGAAGCCACTGCAACTTCAGCTGCTTGCAAAAGAAGATCAATTCAGTTTCTTCTTGAAAGTTACCGGGCCGCTTCGGACTTTGGCTGATGAAGCTGCCGGCTCTTCTTCGAGTTCCATTGGGCTCGGTTACCTTTCGGCTGTTCGGAGATCATTGACATAGTCGTCAGCATTCGCTCAGACAGCAAGCAAGGTCAGGAATTGACAGATGTCATGAAACATGTTTCCGTAAGTAGGGCCTTTGTGTGGTCGGGACGTGAGTTTAGGGTTGGTCTTGAAGCGAGCCCATGGAAAAGCAAGACTATGTCAGACACACGTGGGATCCATTATTATCATTGTTACATACATTTTCGTACCTGCAGAGGCACTTTCACATCTCTCTGGGCACGGCCAGTGTGTAGCACGCCGCATTGCCTTGCAGCTGTGAGTCGCACACATTGATCAGATTATGGATTGGAGGGTTTTGCATATCGCTGCCGTCCATCGGGCGAAGAGCCCTGTGTGTTATCCTGCATTTCGCGCCTGTGAATGGCAGTGAGTCTGTCCTCGAGGGCATGTGGAAACCTGCGTAGGCAGCCAAACTCAAGCATCGGCAAGAAGTGAGAACTATGTGCTAACGACGCAGATCTTTGAAGATGCAACAGCCAACACACACACGTCATATGAAATTGAAAATGCAAGTTGTGTGTGTGTGTGTGCAAGTGTCTGCACTCGCTCCTCCTATCATCCCGCGAAAAAGAGGACTTCGTGTAGCGTCTTGCAGACTAGAATGCCGGGGATCACAAAGGCCTGTTGGAAGAAGGAAAACCTTAGCTAAGGCCTTAGGCTTGGACCATTTGGTGACCTTAGGTCACCTACGGGTTTGATTCAGTGCGCCTAAACCCTAAACCCTAAACCCTAAACCCGTGCCTCGCCTGGCTTGTCCGAGTGTGAGCGATTAAACCCTGCCTTCTCCTCAGGTTGCTCTTCGAGGATGGTGAGCCTCTCACCTTCGGGGAGTTTATGGACGCCATGCTCACACTCCGGGGCTCCAATCAAACCACCGTCAAGGACGTCGTCAACCTGCGAAAGTTCACCGCAGACGAGTTCTCGCAACTCCACGCGGTTCTCATGGATGTGTGTCGCTTCCTGGCGGGCCCCCTGGCAGCTTTCACCAGCATCATCTTGGGCTTAGAACAGAAGACATAATGAGTAGGACAACGTGGCAATTACAGCAAGGGCACACAAGGACAAGATCTCGCCTTGAAAATGGCAACTGTGGACCCGCTTCCTGAAGTCTCGGTACTTCTGAATAGACAGGTTAACATCCTAAGCTCAGAATGCCGAGGTCACGGGCTGTCTGAGAAGCTTGCCCAGGATCTGTCCCCTGAGATGGTAGGGGCTGACCGCAAGGAGTGATGTGCTGGTAGTTCGTTCACCAAAGTAAGCTATTGCCGTGGCATGTCTTAACCCCCAGGACAGCATTCCAGAACTCCAAACCCCAGGCCGAGTAAAGAAGACCGAACTGCAGAGCCAGAAGATGGGAAGTCCCACAAATTGAGGAAAGATCATGACCAGGTTTGCATTGCACAGCGCTGCAACTGCATCACCCGCATGCTGCCCATGTAAATGATTTCAACCCTGTCTTGCGGTGTGAACTTCCGCTGGCCCAACGAACTGCCTCCCTCGCTATATATATAAGCTCAATGGCGCTAGTTTGTTCGTCCACAGCTCGACATATGTGCTGTTTTTCTTTGCTCCGTTGGAGGAAGACGTGGGAAGTTGCGGGGAGCGAAGATAGCCACCTGCTTTCCCAGGGCACATGTATCTGCTAAGCATGTTCCAGTGTCCTGGCTTCGGGCTGTCACGCCTGCGGTCAATTCCTTGGAGGCGCAGAACATCGTCGAAGACCTCGCATGCACAAGTTGAATGTGCAATGCACGTCAGTGTGCTGGCGATGTAACCTATGTATGACATGTGCTTTGGAAGTGAAGAGCCAAACGTCTTCAACGGATAGCCAACAGAAGTATCACGTATTCATGAATTCTTCAATCTTTCACCTCTGATGTCAGAGAACCACTCCACCACCCCACCCCCCCGACCCACCCCGCGTGCCCACCAAAAGAGCGAAGTCTCTAGCCAATTCTCGCCAAATTCAAGGTCCCCCCGGCCTCAGGAATAAACTCTGTCGTTCAAGCGACCGGGCCCAAAAAGTCAATCTGAAACCTGAGCCCTTTCCCAAAGCACAGAGCCAGCATGCAACTCCTATCGCTAAGCGATCTGTTCTAAGTTTCATCCGAGCTTGCCGCGATTAGCGCCAAAAACGAACTCAGCACTTATCGCCAAGCTTCAAGGATGGCAGCCTATTGAAGATTACAATTGAAGATGTAGGGTTAAGGGTTTAGGGTTGTAGAGTTAGATCTTTGAAGGCATCCCACATAATGTTGCATAGGCTCCATCAACTGGATTGCTCGAGGGAGCACCGGCGTCAACACTCTGGGTGACAGAAAAACCATAGTTCAAAGCCCGAGTTGAATTCAACGTGCAGCACAGACAAAAACGGGATTTGGCGTGATGCGTGCATGGTTACATCTTCCCGTAGGGGATGGAAACCGGCAGTTGTGATTCAGTTGTGAGAAGCCTGGGCAAGTGCAGCTTTGAGTTGAGCGATGTTGGCTTGAACGACCTCGACCTTGTTCTGCTCAAGGCACTCTAGTCCCGAGAAAGTCAGATCGCAAGAATGTGAACTCAAAGAGACCGTTTTTATGTGTCAAGCAACTCAGAATGGTTCGCAAGCTCGCAGCCAGTCAAACACTGCAAAGCAAAGTAGAGTCTGGCATCCGCCTGACGAGCCGTTGCGGCGCAGAAGCTGGACTGGAAAGTGAGACTTAAGAAGCAGCATGAGAGCCCAGAACTGGCAGACGGGCACAAAAGAAGATTTGTTCTTGCACTTAGCACAGTCTCGAGTGACCGCAGGTGGGAGATCTCACCAGCTCCTGCGTTGATTGCCTGGCCCAATCAAGCGGAGGAGATGTTGTAGGTGGACGACAGCAGGTCAAGAGCTTCAAAGAACTGTCTCCAAGGAACATGCAACCTGCAGGATCCAGCAAGTATTTGGCAAGCGCGTCCTTCCCACCATTAGCACGTAGTTTACCCGGCCATTGCAGCATGCCCTTGCCGCGGAAGTCCAGTGAGAGCCTGAAAGCGGCAGCAGGCTCCCTAGCAGCTCTCCGCCAGGAGTTGTTCACTGAACACCGACATCTTGTTCTCAAGTTGGATGCAGAGCTGGCACGTATCCAAAGCTTGTGCTCGGCTTCGGGTGATTCCCTGGGCCCTACAGACTTTGCCACTTTGGAGGCGCGCCCCCCGGGTTCAAGGGAAAGCTCTCGCGGGTCGAAAGAGGTGAAGGATGTGGCTGCGACGTCTCCGATGCAGCTTCCTGGCATGCCCGAGGAAACGGAGGAGCAACCACCAACCTCACCAAAAAGTCCAAAAAGTGATGCCAATGATATTCAAGCTTCGGCCTCCCTTGCAACCTTCACGACTATCGCCGAGGCGCGGAAGAAGCACATGGCATGGATCCGCAAAGTTGAAGAGGGCAAGGGAGTGAAAAGATCTTCGACGACCTCGGAGGATGAACAGAATCGTGTCTTCTCCAAGCTCAACCCAGAGTATGCGGCCCAATCGGTTCGCAAAGCAGCAATTTCCAAGTTTGGTCCAGAGCCACACACTGACTCCTACGTGAACTGTTGCACGGGCATTGTTCAACACTCATGCTTTGAGCGCGTGTCGCTGCTCGTCATTTGTTTGAATGCTGTGTGGATTGCCGTTGATATCGAGATCAACCATGCCGAGACACTTCTGCAAGCGGGTGCGGGAACAATTGTGGTCGAAGCCTTGTTCCTGGTCTACTTCGCGGCTGAGCTGTTCATTCGGTTTTGGGCGCAGCAGCGTAAAAAGGCCTTGCTGAAAGACTATTGGTTTCTGTTTGACTTCGGGCTTGTACTGCTCATGCTGCTGGAGACATGGCTTGTGCCCGCCATCATTTTGATGGCCGGATCTAGTGAAGCTGGGGGCCTCGGGCGTGCTGCTAGCGTGCTACGCGTTGTGCGTCTGCTGCGCGTGCTTCGCACAGCACGAATTGCACGGATTGCACGCTACATGCCGGAGCTCATGATCCTGATCAAAGGGCTCATCGTGGCCGCGCGATCCGTGTTCTTCACTTTGGTCCTCTTGCTTCTCATGACCTATGTCTTCAGCATAGCCTTGGTGACGCTCAGCCAGGGCACGGACCTAGAGCTATTACTCTTCCCATCAATGCCCCAGACAGTGTTGAGGCTTTTGGTACAGTGTACAATGCCGGATTCGGAGGCCTTCTTTCAGAGCATTGCGCAGGAGAACGCGGTGATGGCTGCGTTGTTCTTGATCTTCATATTGGCCGGGTCGCTGATTGTTCTTAACATGTTAGTCGGCATCTTGGTAGAGGCTGTGCAGACAGTCGCTACAATGGAGCACGAGCAGATCCATGTGGACTTCGCGCAAAGAGCACCTTGGCTCCATTGGCACAACTGAATCCTTCAATGTTTGGCCTGTGACAGCATATTGGAGCTGCTCTTTGTTCATAGCGGCCGAAATACAAAGGTCCTCCATGACTTGATCTCGGAAGGAAATGCCGACGAAGATGGGGACAACTTGATTTCTGAAGGTGAGTTTGAGAGGCCAGTCAGCGCTTTTGTATTGTGCGTCCTGGAGCTTTTGCCGGTTGAGCTTTAGCAGGCTGCTGGAGAGACCGGAAGCTTTCAGTGCTTTGACCCGGCTGGGTGTCGACATCTTCGCTGCTCGCGAATATGGAAAGCGACTTGGGCAAAGCTAGCTGAGCTATGCTGAGTGGGGTGGGACCATGGCTTCGAGGTTTGTGCCCAGAATGCACGATACTCAATCTGAACCTTTCCAAGGCTACTTTTTGAGGACGAAGTGCCGTTGACTTTCCCAGAGTTTATGGAATCCATCCTGACCCTTCGTGGTTCCTTGTCTCGCAGATGGTCGCAGCTTCGTACCGCCTTCCCAGCATTCAGCCTCTCATCTTGTTTCTATTCGGCATTTCGGCAAGCTCCCTGAGCAAGGCTCAAACCAGACCACCGTGAAGGACATCGTCAACTTGCGCAAGTTTACGGCCGAAGAGTTCTCGAATTTGCATACTATCCTCATGGACTTGTTCCAGATAGTGGGCAACCGGTCTGACGAGTTGCGTCCCGTAGCGGCAACTTAAGGCATGCAGTGTATTTAGCAGGATGACGTTGCCAGGGTGCTGAGCTCAGGTCCTGCTGGGAGAGCATCAATGAGCACCTTGCCAAGCCAGCCTCAAACGTGACGAAGGCATGTCGACAAGGGTTGCTGCATTGCTGACTTTGCTTTAGCTCCGAGTGAGCTGATTTCAGTTTTATGTAAAGCCGTCGCATTGGCGAGCTGTGCAGGGACGTGGAAGCAAACAAAGCCTTGCTTGAGACCCGCTGAGATTGGGTGTGCATGACAGCTGAGTGATCCTCCCGCTTGCGCAGAGAGCGCACTTTAGCGTCTCACTGCCATTCAAGGCTGTTTGCCCGATACAGGTGCATGTCGCCGATAAGGCATGCACACGCATGTGCCTTTTGCCCGACGCGTTGGTGCCGAATGGGAGCAGTAAGTTCCCACATGCTTCAGACAAGCTTGCGTGCTCTTGTGACACTCAACCGTTGCGGTGCGGGTAAATATTTGAAAGTGCCGGCCTTTGTCATGACGGGCTCGATGGCAGTACACCTAAGAACCGTTGTGAGCTACTGTACACTGTGGCTGATAAGATTTCGCAACGTATAGAGGCTTATAGAGCCTCAAAGAGCTTCACACGATTTTGCGAAGGCCGATGAACACACTGTTTCCCACTGCTATCCAATGCTTGCCAAGTCTTCCCTCTGAAGGAGCGGAAGATGCGCAGCATCGAGGATACATGGAGCCCGACTGTGCTTGTGTCTCACCAAACATGCTTCGGCCCGTTTTTAACGTCAGAAGGCCCCGGCTCGGAGAATGAGGGCATGAGCGAATGCTTCAGAACTTCTGCTGTGTGCTGGAGAATTCAACGCCCCACAGCGTAGCTGCATCCGAGCCTGAGTTTTTGTATCTGATCTCTCTTGCATCGAAAAAAGCATTACCGAAGAGCGGAGACCGACAGTCATGGGGCTTACTATGTAATGGAAGTTCTTTCGTCAAGAAGCTCCTCGTACTTTTGACTCCTTCTGTCGCTGCTTGAGACATGCGCTGCTATTTGCTTGCTGAATGCTGCGCCTTACAGCGCTGTGTGCTGGAGCACGCGTGGCTGAGTTCTGCAGTTGTGTTCAAAAGATGGTTGACAATTGCTTCGCAGCTTACAGAAGCCTTGTTACTCTGCAAGACATCATACAAGCCATGCTTAAAGTCTGACATTTCTCACAGAGCACTCAGTTCACAGACAACAATACCGCACACTTGCGGCGTCGAACTCCTTGCGCCGTGAGCAAAGCATGCCCCTGAGTCCGAAGTCGCGGGAAACGCACCATACCGTGCTGGATGCCCTTGGGGGCTTCAGATCAGAGCTGGCCGCAAATCAGAAGTTAGTCCTCCGAAAGCTGGACGATGAGCTGAACCGGATCAAAAACTTAGCGGTGGCGAGCCCAGCCGCACCACTGATCCCGTCAGAGCTTTTGGCGACGGACGTAGAGGAATCCATCTTGCCTGTGCCGGTCACTGTCCAGGGTGCCTTGGGACCAGCTGCTGCTTGGGGAAGTGAAGTGGATATCTCCTGCTCCAAGCTTCCAGGCACGATGGAGCAGGATGACGACGCTACCGTCCGCACCTTCGCCAGTTTGCCCACGGTGGCCAAAGAGCGCAAGAAGAACCTGCCATGGATACACAAGCACGAGGCAAGATCTCTGCGAAAGACTTCAACTTCTGAGGACCCCGACGAGGGGCGCGTGTTTTCTCAACTGAATGCGGCCCATGCTACAGATATTGTGCGGAAGGCTGCGATTGAGAATTTCGGATCACCGAAGTCCAAGTTGTCTCCAACCTGGTGGGATCGAGTGGCTCGACATCCCTTTTTCGAGCGCATGTCGTTGTTCATGATCTACGTGAATGCGGTGTGGATTGCAGTTGACATCGAGTTCAATGATTCAGCTGTGGTGTTTGAGGCCGCTCCTGTCTTTGTGACGATGGAAATAGTGTTCCTGGTCTACTTCACCAGTGAATTTGTAGTACGTTACATGGCTCAGCCGGGCTTCAGGCATGCCATCAGGGACTCATGGTTGCTCTTTGATTTCGTTTTGGTCGCCTTGATGGTGCTCGAGACATGGCTCGTCCCCGTAGTTGCTTTGATGATCGAGGGGTCGGGAGCTGGAGGATCATCAGCGGTTGGTCGAAGCGCCACCGTTCTCCGCATTGCCCGCGTTCTTCGAGTGCTGCGCACGGCCCGGATTATGAGGGTAGCCCGGTATATGCCAGAGCTGATGATACTGGTCAAAGGTCTTGTCGTGGCGGCGCGTTCCGTCTTCTTCACTATGGTGCTGCTGCTGTTGATCACCTATGTGTTCAGCATCGCCTTTCTGCAGCTAAGTCAGGCTTATAATGAAGAAATGCTGCAGACATACTTTCCGACTATGCCACAGTCAGTCTTGACGCTCATTGTTTACTGTATCATGCCAGACCAGAAGGAGTTTTTCGATGGCGTGACGGGGGACAATGGAGAGCGCTGGTTTTTGGGTGCCTTAGTGATCGTGTATGTTCTGGTTGGCTCCCTCATCGTCATGAACATGCTCGTGGGCATACTGGTTGAGGCAGTGCAGACTGTGGCAACCATGGAGCACGAGCAAATTCATGTGGATTTTGCAAAGAGAGCATCTTGGACCAGTTAGAGGTGCGCTTGTAGTGGTTGTTATTGTAGACTATTGCACGCGCACAATAACCGTTTCTTTGTGCAGCAGGCTGACAAAGTTTCGCACCGGCCGTGTGCCTGTCTCCTGTGTGGCAGAATACAGTCATCCAACACATTGGTACCACTTGCCTGGGCTGAACACATGCTGCCACCACATCCTGATGAAACCAATGCGGGACTTTAGGTGCATCAAGCTGTGCTCTCGAAAGGTTTAGTGGGCTTAGGCACCCCGGTACATGGCATCGCATCGTAGGTCAGTTTGTCCTGTGGATGCATGTGGCGATCGCACAAAGGTGTTGTGGGAGATGATGATGGAAGGGAATGCAGATCAAGATGGGGACAACCGAATCTCAGAAGACGAGTTTGTCAGGCCCGGCAGCTTTGAGAGTGAACATTTCCTACGCTTTTCCGCTTTGGGCAGCAGAGCCATTTGAGCAAGCTCTTCCCAACAACATGTACTGCACACGATGATGGGAGGCTCCTGGAGCGACCAGAAGCTTCCGTGGCCCTCATGCGCTTGGGTGTCGACACATATGCTGCGATGGAGTACGGACAGCCCCTCACCTAGGATTGAACAATCGGTGCGACTGCTGTTCGGACTCATGTTGTTAGAGATGAAATCCCGGCTACACAGCAGCGAGTATGGGTTGAGTGGCGCAGTGTAACGAACGAAACGCTCAGCCACCGAGGCTTCTTTTCGAGGATGGCCAGCCACTCACGTTTGGAGAGTTCATGGACGCGATACTGACCCTCCGTGGCTCCTAATTCCTGTTTATAAAGGTGTTGTTGAAGGTGAGGTGGGCTGTGCTCTTAAATTGTGCACTTGACAGTGCGGCTCTACTCAGCCGTGTTCTCCCTTTCTTCTGCATTTCGATCGAAAAGCTTTTGTTGGAACCTCTTGGGAAGTTGTTCGGACATAGCCTCAGCAGGCGCAGGTTTGTTTCTTACAGTTTTGCACCTGCGCTTGATCCCCTTGTGCCCCAGCAGCTGGCAGCTTTTTTTATTTAAGGGGCTGCGCCCATGGGCGGGCAGCGCACGCAGAAGCCCGGGGCGAGCAGTTTCTAAGCATGCTGAGGCCCCTGAACTCCCTTAAAATCTCTAAGCGTTAAGTTTCTAAGCATTTTCAGGCCCCTAAACTCCCTTCAAATCTCTAAGCGTTTGAGGCTCCTAGACTCCCTTAACGTTTCTAAGCACTTTATAAGGCCCCTAAACTCCCCTTTTCCTAGCCCCGGGCTTAGACACATCGCCTATGCCCGCATCATGCTCCTGATGCGCCCCCGGGGTCCCGCCCCGGGAGCCGCTGATGCTCCTGATGCGCGCCTGGGGGTCCCGGGCTGGACCCGCTGATGCTCATGATGCGCGCCCTCTGGGGGCCTCCGTGGCGACGCAAAAAACCACGAAAAAAAAACCGTTCACCGGCGGCACGCGGGGGTCGGCGGCACTGGCGTTCGGCCTAATTCTGCTTCGCAGAAGGCCAGAGGCCAGCAAGGCTATTCCCGGGACGACCCGGGCTAAAAGGTCCGCATTTGCTCGGTCCTTTGGGGACCTCGCGCTGCCCGATTTAAAGGCTGACGCCGCTGCCGCCGACCCCCAAGATAAGGACGTCCGGGCACCGGGCCCTCTTCCGGACCCACCCGCTTAACAACAAATTCGGTTGCTTTTGGTCCTTCTCCTGTGGGGGGGGGGCTAGGCAGGGGGGTAGGGGGGGGGGGGAGGGGGGGGGGGGGGGTGCGGGGGTGAGGGAGGGGAGGGGGGGGGGGGGGGAGTAGGTACAAAAAAGGTGGTTCCACCACTTGGAGCCTTCCAAAACAACAAACAATTGCTTTTGGTCCTTCTCCTGTGGGGGGGGGCTAGGCAGGGGGGTAGGGGGGGGGTACGGGGAGGTGGGGTGGGAGGGGGGGGGGGGGGGTGGTGTAGTAGGGGCAGCCAGACAAAAACGCGGGGTTCCACAAACAAAATCGGTTGCTTTTGGTCCTTTCTGGGGGGGGGGGGGGAGGGGCTTAGTAGGGTGCAGCCAACACAAAACGCGTGGTTTTTGGCCGCCTTCCAAAACAACAAATTCGGTTGCTTTTGGTCCTTCTCCTGTGGGGGGGGGCTAGGCAGGGGGGTAGGGGGGGTACGGGGGTGAGGTAGGGGGGAGGGGGGGGGGGGGTATGGGGGTAGTAGGGTGCAGCGAACACAAAACGCGTGGTTCCACCCACTTGGCCGCCTTCCAAAACAACAAATTCGGTTGCTTTTAGTCCTTTTCCTGTGGGGGGGGGCTAGGCAGGGGGGTAAGGGGTGGGGGGGCTAGGCAGGGGGGGGGAGGGGGGGGGGGGTACGGGGTGAGGGTAGGGGGGGGTTGTTTGTGGGTTTGGGGGGTAGTGGGGTGCAGCCAACACAAAACGCACTTGGCCGCCTTCCAAAACAACAAATTCGGTTGCTTTTGGTCCTTCACCTGTGGGGGGGGCTAGGCAGGGGTAGGGTGCAGCCAACACAAAACGCGTGGTTCCACCCTCTTCTCCGCCCGCCAAAACAAATTCGGTTGCTTTTGGGGGGGGAGGGGGGGCGGGCTACGGGGTGGGGGTAGGTAGGGGGGGGGGGAGGCCGCGCGGGTCCATGGGGAGGGGCACTAGCGGGTCCAGCGGGAAAGGTACGAGTCCAGCTTCTTGACGCCGACAAAGGGGGTCGGCGGATCATTCATTCTGAGCCTGGTTGGATTCTACATCTGCTGTATTGGTTGCTTGACACAACTCACAGTGCAGAACCTTCGTGTGACCTGCGGCCGTTGTGGCGGCACGGCTGTGCGTTCAGGTTCCAATCAGACGACAGTGAAAGATGTCGTGAACTTACGCAAGTTCACCGCAGACGAGTTCTCGAGCTTGCACGCGGTCCTCCACGACCTTTGTGAGTTCTTAGCAGGCGGCAGACACAAACTGGTCCTAGTAGTAGAGTAGGTAGCATTTATCCTTCTTTTGGAGTAAGATCATCCCCTTAGAATCCCGAAGGTTAACCTTTAATTCCCCCAGTTTTGGGGGCCCCGGCTTCCGACCTTCAGGCTTTTTAGGCATTTGAGGGCATGCCGCATGGCCCTTGGGCCTGAAGGGCTCCAACCCTGAAATGTTGGGTTTTTGCCACTCCCTTAAGGGCTCCCGATCGTTCCGGATTGCCCGAAGAATATGCGGGATCCATTGAGAGGTTGTTTGGGCCTTTCGTAAAGGAGATGCCCACGGGAATTTAGACAAAGCCATGGTCCAGAAAGTATTGGGAAACAGGCCCTGGGGGCTGAGGAGCCTGAGGATTTCGAACCTGCTGGTCAGGGTCCCGGAACCCCCAAACTTCGCAGGATGCCGGGTAACTCTCAACAATGGACAACTCTGCGTAATAGTGGGCCTCCATACGGCTCCTGGCCAGGCCGTGGTATGACCACAAATTTTGCGCGCCGGTTGTCGACAAACTCGAGATCAAGGATACGCCGCTTCGATGATGAAGTATGAGGCAGATGTTACATATGTTACCTCCAGTGCACGGATGCTGCAAGAGAATTTGGCGCCACGAGCCCTGTGTTGTGGCACCATGGCACTTGAAAAGACGTGGACGTTTTCCATTGGCATAGCTCTGACAGAGTCCTTCTGTGGCCCGCGGCCTCCGCTGGAAGATGGCGGCCGCAGCCCTTTCAGCTTCAAGCTTTCGTGCAATTTTTTTCGGGAGATTCCTGGCGAAGAACGCACAGGTCTTGTCAATGACATGTATTTGTGCATTAATTTATAAACATACCGCTCTGACGTGCCCTAGGCACCCTGATCTTAGCATATCTTAGCACATCAGATGGCTTCTGCCCATTTGGCAAGCAGGCATGCTGGACATATTGAAATCTTCCATCGTTAGGCACCTTCTGCATCCTTCTGCAGCATTGCGTTTAGAGATGCTTGACTTGTTGGAAGAGCCTGCTGCGTGTCACCGCATCCTTTTTTGCAACGTTTTGCCGAGCGAACGCCCAGCACACCAAACTTTCTGCCTGTAGAAAAGAGGTGGTCAGAGTTACCAGTAGGATTTGTTATTGAAAAGTACTATTATTAAGATATGCAATCGCATATGACAAAATCTAGTTGGATGCAGAATACTAGACTTACCAGTCAGTTCATCAAAAGGATGTCTGAGAGAATTGAGAAATTTTCGATGAGACGAAATTGCGAAATCGAATCATGGAATTTGATAGTATTTTAGGACTAGATTTCTAAATTCTCATGTCCGAAACCCTTAGTGACGTTGTCTCCGCGCGCGTCTGTTCTGCGAGCGCATCCATGTCCGAAACCTTATTGACGTCCTCTCCGGATCCTTAAGCTTTTCTACTAACTACGAATACTTTTGAAAAAGTACCCAGCTGCACTTGCTGACTACCTGAAGCGAACTTACTCCCTAATCGGTCTAAGTAGTAGCAAGTGCTCATCCTTGATGATAGTATATAGTCGTGAAAAGGGGTTGCGGCCATGAGTACTTGCTGATAAGATTGCATTTAGGGTTTCTTTTGGGAGGCTTGTTTCAGCTGGAACAGCTCGATCCACAAACCTTTCGACCTTTAGTGTTGCGCCAGAAGTCTTTCAGTTCCTGAGATCCGCGAAGTTGGTTTGGTCTGGATGTGCAACTTAAAGGCACGGAAACTCAAGGTTCCGTACGTTTCCGAATCGCGATCGACGACCTTCTCGCACGAAACGCGTCTCAAGGCACCAAGGTTTCGTATGTATTCGAACCCTATCGACGACCTCTCGCACGAAACGAATCTCAAGGCACCGACGCGGGCCCGCAGCTGCTTGCTTAACCCCCCCAACCCTGACTCCCAAATTCAAAAGCCCTTACTCCCTAATCCCCGATAGCCCTAAACCCCTTCAGCTGCAGATCTCTTCTTGCTCCCCAGAACAACGAGGCTGACAGAAGTTCGCCTCGTCAAACGCACAGGAGTAAACTACATCCGAAGGGTAGGCGTTTGTTGAGTTAGAGGGTTAGGTTTCGCGAAAAAATTCTGGCGGAGAAGGCTTGAGCAAAAGAAAAACTAGGATTCTAAAACGGAACGAGACGAATTGACACAACATCTTTTTGTTTATCTAAATGTTTTACTACAGAAGCAAAACTTGCTTTGTACACATCACAAAGGTTCAAATCAAGGAAAGGTGATGAAACATAATTGTCGGTCACTACTCGTGGAACTGCCTAGCAGCCTAGCGCGTTGGATCCAATTATGTCCTCCTGTATTCAAATTCAAAAGTTACACTTATCACCTCTTTCATTATTTGAGTCAATGCTCAATCTTTATCACTCAGCACCTTGCAGTTTGTGGCAGCCTTTTGTGGCAGCGACACGAGGATAGCAGAAAACCTTTTGACCGCAGATTGAGACATCGCTTGTGTAGGCAGTGCGTAGATCATGAAAGTACACGTGTGTGTGTGTGTGTGCGCTGACGTATCAGAAGCTTCCTCAGAATGTCTGCACCGTGCATGCCGGTACAAAGTTTCGTCTGGGCCAGTGCACCCACTGAAAATGGTGCACGTGCTTCCGCATGCACCGCAGGGACACCTTTGAGATTCTGCAGGGCTTATGCCTGCAGCATGTGTGAAAGCTTTCGCAGTTAGCGCAGATTTGGATCTTGAGCAGCGATCTGCTGCACAGGTGTCGGGGTGAAGTTGTCAGTCAGAAAGCACAAGCAATGCAGCTGCTTCAGCAAACGAACACTGGTCTCCCTTATGACGCAAACAGAAGCCCTAAATGCAATACGCACGACAATAAATGCAATACACGTCCAGAACGGTTTCATTCTTCATGCAAAACTGCTGCAACAAAATCCCAAAAAGTATACATGCGCAGCTCGTTCTAAGTTATCCACGATATGCAACGCTGGGCCGCTTGAAACCTGGGCTCACAACGCGAGAAGCCACCTTATTCAGGTTGCCTGAGGCCATTGCCATGGCCAAGGCCGTCGCTTTGGTGAGGCTTTGCTGTCTTGGGACCGTTTGGGGATTTACGAAAAGGGTTTAGGGTTTAGGGTTTAGGGTTTAGGGTTTAGGGTTTGGGAGATTGGGGTTTAGGGATATAGGGCCCCAAGATAGTGGGATGCCCTTACAAAAAGGACCCCTAATTTCGGAAAACCCCCCTTTGGGAATGAGCAGTGCCACGGTTTGTTCTTTGTGTACGGACGCATACTTCCAAGAAAGCCCTCGAACTCTAGCGATCCAGGTCTTGCTTTACCCGAAGCAGCCAAGGAACGTACTTTTGCTTTTCAGTGCCGGGGGAGAGACATGCGACACGAAGGCAGACACCAGGCTGGCGACATGTGCGTGTTAGCCGCTGCCCACGACTAGTGGTTGAGATGTGCACTTTGGGATGTTCCCCCTGATACTAACAGTCCTTAACAGGAATTCGAGTACCCCCTATTCTATTCCCTATTCAGGACTTTTAGCATAAGGGGGAACATCCCAATGTGCCCTGCAGGTCTAGGTGGCCCCCAGCACGAAGATTAGGATCAAGGGTTTATGCGTACAGCAAGGTCAGAGCTGTGGGGGTCAGACTTTGAGGTTCAGCCTCGGAAGCGTCGCCAAGCGGCGTGCCCAAACGGCTTGCTAATTCTCATGTCCTGTTAAGCCCCATAAGATGGCCTAAAGTCGAGGGAGCCCACAAATGCCACAGCACCGTGAGGCTGTTAAACTCTCCATCGTGTTTTTTGTATGTCTTGTCAAGAAACTGCTTGCCCCGACGTACTCCGAAGATGTTACTTGTCGTGTCGATTTTGCTTTAGTGCAGTATCCTTCATTACTAAAGAGCGCTGCTCTCTGATTGGCCTGGGGCTATCCGATGCGGGGGTGCAAAACATAGGCTCTTGGCATCAAGCCTGGCAGGTGCGATGAGACAGAGGACAGCAGCAAGATCGACAGGTTTGTTCAGTGTCTTTCAGAGTTGTTGTTTTCAGATCAAGCTTGATAGGTTTCAGAATTCCAGGGCTTATGTACACTGGTAATGAGATCAGAGTGCAACTGCTGTTGGAGCATGGAAGGATGCCTGAGCTTCTCGGGGTCATTTCTGGGTCCAAGGAATGTTAGCAAAAGCCTCCGGCTGCTTCCAAGCAGGGTTTCGGAGTTTAGGGTTCTAGGATTTAGGAGTTTGGGGTTTTAGGGTTTAGAGCTTAGGGTTCAGGCGTTCAGGCTTTCAGGGTTTAGAGTTTAGGGTATGATAGACCTCAAAAAAAGGCGCACCTTGTTGAAGGACAGGGCGTGGTGAAGCCTTAAGTTTTTTATAAGTCACAAGCTTTCCAGCCATGTGAAAAAGGCTTGTTGCTTTCAAGTCCTTTTGTTCAAAGATGAAGCCGCAGCCTGCTGGCAAACTGGACCAGCAAGTTGCTAATGTGCCAAAAACTTGTGGGCCTACTGTTTCTGGTCAATGCTTTCTAGGTTTGCGGTTGCTTCATGTAGATGCCTTCAGTTTTCATATTGTTCCCGTGGTGTGGCTATTCTTTTCTTCTTCTTCTTCTTATTCTTCTTCTTCTTCTGCTTCTTCTTCTGGTGGTGGTGGTGGCCAGTGGCTTGCTGGCGTGGTGGTAGTGTGGTAGTGATGCTCGTCGCCGTTGCAGATGGTGGTGGTGGTGGTGGTGGTGGTGGTGGCTTGCTGGCGTGGTGGTGGTGGTGGTCGTGATGCTCGTCGCCGTTGCAGTGATGGTGGTGCTGGTGGTGGTGGTGGTTGTGGTGGTGGTTATGTTGGTGTTGCTCTGTCCATCGTGCTTGTTTCTGCTTTTCGCTGTTTTTTGCGCGGACCACAAGCAACAATGACTGCTTATTGAGCCTGAAGCCATAGACAGCAAAGAAAATTGGCAAATCACCAATCCTGCAGAGACTGATGACTAGCCATCCCTATCATGCTCTGAGAACCATAGCCGCCATAACCCATCCACGGGACAAATGTGCTGAAAGGTTTGTGCGGAAAACAGGAAGGCCACAGAACATCTAGCATATCCGGAGCATTCCAGATTGTGAGATTTGCTTTGCATTGAGTTGCTGAGCATGCAGAGCCTGCACTTGTCTCAGGAGCTGTGCTCTTATTGTCAGAACCCTGAGTCGTATTCAGCCATACCACTAAACCATTAACCCTGAACCCTACTTGCAAAAAACATTGCGTTGCTAATATGATTATTGATGATGATCATTGTTGTTTTTTGAATGAGTCGAGGACAACGCACTCCTGGCTCTTCCTGCAGATAGACACAAGGCAGGACGTGCTAGGGAACAGCCCCTGCTCAGAAGATCAAATACGTAGTCATGAGTGCTGACAGAATATTGAAGCCCTCCGAGGGAAGAGGCTTAGGCAATCATGAGTCATACAACAGAGATAGACTCCAGCGCATAAGATGGATCCTGAAACTTGTGAGAACAGGCACCGGAGGTAGCGGCGATCGAGTCAAATTCTGCACGACCTTATGGGTATTATCGCCGATATCATGGTTATCATTATCATCGGCCTCCGGCGCCTCCGCCGCCTCCGCCGCCTCCTACGACGTTTCCTCCGCCACCCCCTCCTCCACCGCCTCCCACAACGCTTCCAGGTCCAACGATTCCGCCGACGTCACCTGCACCTACAGCGTGGGAGAACGAGACTCTTCTTGTGCTTAAAGAGACTTTGACAGCAGTCCAGGACATCAACGCCTCGGTCCATGAAAACACTGCCTCAGTCCAGGAGGCCGTTTCTGTGCTAAGGCTAATCTTGGGGGCAGTTTCAACGACCGCCACCACTACCACTGTTAACCCCTTTACCTGCACCGAGCTGCCCTATCTGCCTCTACTGCCGGACTTGGTCATATCGCTGGTGGCCGAGGGCGCTTTCTTTCAGGTCAGCCGCTGTGAATTTCAGTTGTCGGACCGCTGCAGAGTCACCACCAGCCATCAGTATACGTACACATATACATGTAAACTATACATATATATATACATATGTATATATATATATGCGCATATATGCATATTGACATACTGTCGTACATATTATGGCACATGTCAGGAGTACCCTTTGAACATCGGTGTCATGGTGTCACCCACATAACACCAGCCGTTGAGACCGCGCAAGCGCAGTGCGTAATACCAGAGACAGGCTTGGGCTCCTCATACCTCCCAAAGACCTGCCAAAACGGGCCGGTGGCCGGGACGGGCGCCGGGGCGGGCCGGGAATGGTTGTCAGACAAGACTGCGTAAACCCTTCAAAAAACTTCCGAACAAAAAATGCGGAACAATAGGCTGAGTCTACTTGTTCGGCCGCCGTCTGCAAGACGGCAGATAGTAGTGGTCATCACACACCCCTGCAGGGAGTCGGCTGGTTCAGAATGCAATTCATGCAACTGTTCGTGGTTCGGGACATCCCCAGTGCCTCACGCTTCGCCTTGCGCAGTTCATTTCCCAACTACTCTCCCAAGTTCTTCAATTTCCCCAATGTGGCACTTGCAGCCGGCGACCGCGTGACCGTCAATGGCTTTTTTTCTGACACAGGTGAGCAGGATGGCTTTGTGGAATTGTATGGTTTTAAGGGCAACTTTTCGGATCCCAGCATCTTCGACCTGCGAGACAACAACGGTCAATATGTGCGGCTGCTGAACAACATAAAGGTGGACCTTCTGGATGATGGCAAAGTGATAGACACTTGGGACGCGGTGAATTCGGCCCCCAGCCTAATTAGTTTGTGGGTGGTCTTGGTTAAATGTAGTAGCCGACTAATACTAATACTAAGACTAAGACTAATACTAATACTAATACTAATATTAATACTAATACCTAATACCTAATACTAATACTAACTGCTGCTACTACTACTACTACTCCTACTACTACTACTACTACTACTACTACTACTACTACTACTACTACTACTACTACTACTACTACTACTACTACTACTACTACTACTACTACTACTACTACTACTACTACTACACTACGACTACTACTACTACTACTACTACTACTACTACTACTACTACTACTACTACTACTACTACTACTACTACTGCCACTGCTACTGCTACTGCTACTGCTACTGCTACTACTACTGCTACTGCTACGGCTACTGCTGCTGCTGCTACTACTGCTACTACTACTACTACGACACTACTACTACTACTACTACGACTACTACTACTACTACTACTACAGACTAATACGACTACTACTGCGACTGCTACGCCCTGCTACTACTACTACTACACTACTACTACTACTACTGCTACTACTACTACTACTACTACTACTACTACTACTACTACTACTACTACTACTACTACTACTACTACTACTGCTACTGCTACTGCTAGTGCTACTGCTACTGCTACTGCTACTGCTACTGCTACTCCTCCCCCTCCTACTACTACTACTACTACTACTACTACTACTACTACTACTACTACTACTACTACTACTGCTACTACTGTTACTACTGCTACTGCTACTGGTACTGCTACTGCTACTGCTACTGCTACTGCTACTGCTACTACTACTGCTACTACTGCTACTGCTGCTATTACTGCTACTACTGCTACTACTGCTACTACTGCTACTACTGCTACTACTGCTACTACTGCTACTACTGCTACTACTGCTACTACTGCTACTACTGCTACTCCTGCTCCTGACTCCTGCTGCTGCTGCTACTGCTACTAGTCTTAGTAGAAGTAGTAGTGGGAAAGCAGATAGCAGTAGGCAGGCAGTCCTTTGTCACCCAGCAAGTTAGCAGCTGGTTCTAGGTAGTATGTGGTGTCGATAGTAAGTATGTAGGCCAGAACGTCAGCTTAATTGCTTGAGACCTGGCGTCTGCGCCTTCGGCCACAATCCAAAATCCTCAAGTCCGA